>JAZGTK010000020.1:0-308114 GCA_036877625.1 Ambastaia sidthimunki | reverse complement strand
AACATGGAAATGAAATCTTGATAACATCACAAGTTATACATAACATGCTCAGTAAATGTCCTGTGATCAGAACATAGGGAAAGGTATGCAGAGGGGGAAGAAAGGAGATTGGAAAGGGGTCAACCTGTGGTCACCCCCTGGGTATCTACACCTGATAAACTTTAGTGTTTTATGATGCATTCCTGCAGACAAACTGGTGCCAGCTGCCTTACACTTTACACTCTGCTTGGCTGTTTTATAAGGACGCTGCTCATCAATTTAAATCAAATTTGTAACCTGGTTTACATTCATATGTATCTATATGCGCCATATTTTGAAGCATTCAAACATTCCACATGTAAATGCCTTCCACATGGAAATTCATTCCAAATGCGAACCTGGAAAAACATCAGAAATGTGTGAAAATATGCTGCTATGCCTCTGTGAAACTACGTCTGCATTTAAATTACGATTCCTCCGAGATTACAATCTTCCTTCTGCCAGAACGAATTCATTTTGCATCGGAGTTTTGACAGATTGTGCCTGAGATTTGTTTGTCTTATTAAGCAGCCATTGCATCTGTCCGTGTTTATAAAGTGCTGACAATTACTTTAGCCATTTAAAGGGATAGTTTACCCAGAAATGAAAAATTCTGTCATCATTCACTCACTCATGCTGTTCCAAACCCTTATAACTTTTTTCCTTTTGCAGAACACAAAATACATGATTTAAATGCAATTGAATGGGGATCAGTAACGTGACTTGAACGGTATATTTCAAGTTCTTTAAAAGCACAAAAAGAATGTTATTTATTGTAAAATTAAGTACTATTGCTAAAACTTTGCGTCACTTTTACAGTAATTAAACTTTGTAGTATAACAGACAGATGTCAGATGTGCGCTGTAACCTAGCAACATCGTAGCAAAAGCATATCAGCATCTTGGCAACCATCCAGAACACTCCAGCATTAGAGCTCAGAGTTTTGCAAGGGCAACTATCTGGTAATAAATTGCCTGTCTGTTATGACTCTTTATCTTTTAAAATATAAGCCAATTTTGAAGATCTAAATGGGAGCTATGCATAAATACATTCATTTCAGTCGTTCTCATTTCTTTGTGCACAAATATCTTTGTACACAAAAATCTCAATATTTGGCAACAATCCACAGTGTATTTTATCATGATGAATTGCTTAGCACTGGATTGAACTAATCTTTGCCTCCCAAGTGGACACGCTTTACTGTTTTTAATTAATTCTCCAGTAATATAAAGGCTTTTGTGTGTACAGCATCTAATTGAATGACTCAAGCAAACCCCTCAGGCATCCGTTCCACACATTCCATGTCAGTGTTTTAGATCTGCTTTCCAGTCCAAATAGTTTAGAATAACGTTGTTTTAATAAAGGCCCTATTAAAGCTAAATGACCTACACACCCTCATTGTTTTCAGCCTGATTTAATAAAGGCTTATTAAGAGGGGGGGATAACTTCCTGGAGCAGTGGACTCCTGGGACAGGGTTTTGCTCTATGTAGATTAGCACACTGAGAGCTTATGGTCTGTTTTTGTGGCTATTGCACAATAAAATGCGGAACTGCAGTGTGCGGGCCTGTGTCTGAGAAATGCAGCGTCATCATGCATTCAGATGCATGCAGAAAGAAATGTGATGGAACTCCAGGGCTCCATACAGGCAAAGAAAGCCACATTTCAGATCTGGCTGTATTAATATACAGCATATTCCTAGTATCACAGTTAAGCTCTGTTTTTGTCTTTTGTTTTCCCTTGTTTCTTGTAAGTGAGTATTAGTTCTTATTTGAGTTAATTCCCTCTTATTGGTCTTTATTGGACCTTCCTTCGTTGCCTTGCTTCCTTATTACCCTCACCTGTGTCTTGTGTTTGTTTTGTTTGGTGCCATGTTTCTGAGGGGACCATTTATACGATACACGCATCTCCCGGAATTCCTGTACAATTCAACCAATTAGATGACGACTTTGAAACTCCTGAAGTGTTTCCAGTTTCGTGTGCCTTATGAATCTGACATTCAGCCAATGGTGTGCCTGTGTAACATTTAATGCGCATAAGAAAATACTGTATTGTAGCATTGAAGAAATTACATTTTCCGTATAAAGAACTTAACTGCCACTTACAATGTGCTGGCTAATAAGGTTTGTTCCCTGAATTGATATAACTCCTTAGATTCATGATACAAATATTTCCACAACCTTCCGCATCATGATTTTCCCCCTTAACAAGTGCACCTGCTTTTTTGACACGTACCGGGAGGCTTTACTTGATAATGTGACAACTTTAGATATTTGAAAAGCTCTTAAAAGGATTTGGAGAGTACCACTAACACAAGCAGTCAGCATCTCTAGTACTAACCCCCTCCTCATGTCTCTCTCTCTCCCCTCAGCTCATTATCAACCGTCTGCCTGTTTGATGTCGCGAGCTGAGGGAGCCGCATTTGAAGTCTGTGTGGCATGTCTATCATGAACATGCTAATCCAGCGGAAAACCAAGACACCTGTTCCACTCAACATCTGTCCCTGGCACAGCTGTCTTCCCGTGCCCTTCACGGAGAGCTCCGGAAGTTTGGAAGGATACCGGATGAAGCGCCTGGTTTAACAGTGACATTGTGAGGCTGTTTGGTAGGTGATGGGTTAGTTTTCATTCAGAAGGATTGCTTAATTGACTAGTACAGGCAAATCCACCATGAGTGACTGTTTAAATGATGGAAAATCTAATTGAAAATCAAATCAATAGAATGACTGTCTATTTGCTGAACTCACTAACAAATACACATTTTTTACACATTTATAGTGTATGAAAGGCAAGCATGACTATTGCTCAAACATATAGTTAGAGATTTGAACAAACCCTAGACCAGTGGATCTCAACCTTTCTAACTTCAAGGTCCCCCACTCATAATTTCTACCCAATAAAATGTTCTAGAGCTTGGCATGGCTTAAAAGACATATTTGTTATAAAACAACAAACACTTAAAAAAAATATTGCTTTTATTATTTGTTTTGGTTAATTTTATTGCTTGAGTTGCCTTATTTTCAATATTTTTATGCCCTTTTGGAAGTTTATTGAGGCCCACTGGTAGGCCTCAGCCCTTGTTGAGACACTGAAAGGTCTGAAAAGTCCTTGAGCTATGTGGTTAACTTGAACTCATAGCTCTGTTAGTGTACACAATAATATTTCAAATTGTCTGTCTGGTTAAGAATAAGCATTCAAATTTTCATCCAGCACACAGTGAAATGGGCTCTGACCAGCAAGCAAGAGTTTTCAACCCACCCAAAATAAGCATGGCCACACAGACAAGAACCACCCACATTCTCTGATAGTTCTGATTCTGAAGACTGAATATAAGACCATGTTAAGCCTGGTGATTAGCATGTTTAACGTAAAAAAAATGACCTTTTCTTTTGTTCCTTTTTCAAAATCTATTTTTCAACGACTCAACTATTTTTTATAATAAATGACACAAATTGACAATTGAGCTTTAGGCTTTCATCAGAGAGTGTAAGATAATAAAACAGATACGATTCTGCCTTGATCTTATATTTCATATTTCACAGTGAATTTCCTCAAATTATAGACCTTACATCTGTACATCTGCTGCTTCATATCCACTATTTATGATAAAGTGGTTTTTACACAACCTTGCAGCTGTGTTATCCAATCGCCCAATCAAAATCATGTTTGATTTTTGACCGCCTGATGACTGACCCGATTTGTTTTCCTTGAGAAAGCCACAGCATATTTTCTGCTGATGTATTCAATTCAATGGGATTATTTGCTCATTTTTCTCTTGTTATTATAAAATCATTCACTACTCTTGTTTTCTGGGAGGCTTTAAAGTTTCTTCAAATTTCATATTTCATATTTTACCATTTCCAACTACAATTGACAAGGGATGCACTGCAAAAAATCATTTTCCTAATCAAGTTTTTTTTTTTGAGTAAGCATCCTTCCAAGTAGATACATTTGTGTGAAAAGGAAAAATCCTCAGGATAATCCAATTTGTTTTCAGAGAATATAGCTTGAGTTATTTTTGTTGCCCAACTGGTAAAGTGTTTTTGTTTTAATGATAAATCTCAGAAAATGTTATTACATTTATGATTAATTCAAGAAAAAGCCTATTGGGTAGCAAAACCATTTTAATTCAAGTAACATTTTGAAATATCTATTTATATTAACATTTTCAGTACAAAACTAGAGTAAAATGAATACAGATAAATGGCTTTGCTCTCATTCACCCAAAGGTTTCAGACATTTTCTAAGACCTTTGTCCACTATAATGAAGTGCTGCTAAACCAGCCAGTCATTTTCAGTGGTATAAATGTGGCCCGAAGAGCTCCATGATTAAAATCTTGACACTCTGATTGGCATGTTTCCAAACGGCTCAAGTGCTCAAAAACTGCTGGTAACAGTTACAATACATCAGTACCTCTCAATCAAGCCCCTATAAAAGGGCGGTAGTGATTTATCTGAGGCTATTTCACTTGTCAGAGATGTTTAACTTCCTCGAGTGAAATTGCTCTTACACACTGAGTAAATAGCCATTACCAGCGTGTTTATTTGGAAGGAGGAGACTTCCATGGCTCAGACCCAGACCTTACTGGACACCGTGCCAAAGAGATGAGGCCGGGCAGGAAGAGAAAGGGACGTGTAAGAGGAAGACCCAATTTATTTTTGGTAATTGGCTCCACTTGAGCAAACAGCGTCCCTTTGCCCAGTGGCCTCTCGTATTCAGCGTGATGCCAGCGATAAAAGAACTAACCCATTTCTCTTGTTCACTAAAGCAGGACAGAAGACAGCAAATGAACATGAGGCTCTGTTTGAAAAGATCGTTTCCTGTTGCATCTTTTTTTGCAGTCATCCTGGATTTGGCAGATTCTTCAGTGAATCATTTCTTTAAGTCTTTTGTGGCATTTTATGGCAAATCATGTACTATTGTGCACACTCACAGCTTACTATTCAATGTAGTTCAATTCAAGCTAATTTATGTAGCGCTTTTCACAATTTTGCATTGATGCCGTAGCTTTGCAGAGAGAGGTTTTAAGAAAACTAGTTTGATACATGAAAGAAGTATAGAAGTAAAAGTTAAACTCACAAAAGTCTGACTCACAATGATAAATGTGTGGCACAAACTACATTGTTTTCATGCTTTCTGGAAGCTAGAGTACGAAAATTAGAAGGGGTCCGAAATAAATTATTTAACTTTCTCATTTTTTCTACACTGTAGTTTATAATTCATAAATGAGAGTAATTATTTTAAGACAATGACTCCTAAACTTTTGACATATATATAGTATATATATAGTACACATACTGACTTTTATCTACATTGAGATAATCATGATTTCAGTTGATCAGTTGATTTCAGTTTGTGAAACATATCTGTAGTTTAGTCCTGTAGTTTGGCTAGGGGAGCAAAGATTGATGTTGATTGGACAGCTGACATTTTGAGTCATGAGAGACGCATGAGCATTATTTGTATTAAATACAGTGTGGGCCTTTCATTCAAGTATTTTTTTGAGGATACTTCAGTATGATGATAAGGAAAGCTCTTAAATGGTGTTCGTTAAAATACAGCTTATATTCAGTCATAATCTGAGGGCTTGAAGTCTGTCATGACAAAACTCATTTACGATTGATAATCTTCTCTTTTGTTTACTGTCATTTGAAAAAAATCATAAAACTTGGAAGCAGCTTTTGGGAGTTAAATTACAGATGGCCAAAAAGAAGACGTAAGAACACATTTTGGCATTGATAACTCTGTTATCTGTTCTTCATTTCATCCTCCTTACTTTTCCACCTTTATTTTTAATATCTGTGATCTGTTATTCTCCAAAAAATATCTTGTTTCTTGACTGGATGACCATGCAGTGATATAATACTGATGCTGTTTTTTTGTCTTTTGTTCTTTTACTGCTGTAGTTGTTTGAATGTCTATTTCTCTGAATGCATCCACAAAATGGACACGCATATCTTCGATTTTCGAATAAATAAATAAAAAAAGTTCTTTGTTGAACCTAAGGAGCTTCCAAAAACCATTACACAACCCATTTCACAACGAATCAAATGTGTAAATGTAACAACAAAAGTCCATGCATGCAGCTTGTAGGAGATCAAGATACAAAACTGTTGGTGTATGATTCCTGTCAAAGCACACATTTACATAAAGGGGGACTACAGACCCTTTGCTCACCTCTACAGTTTGCAGAAGTCGGAGACGGCTGTCATCACCTAATCCATGAAGTGAGGTGCTGGTGTATATCATTTTCCCATCAGGACTGTCCTGCTCAGGAAAAAGGAAGCCCTGGGAAACAATACGCTGGCTGGACTCCTGAGGCACTGTGGGAATAACAGACTCATCACTGGCTGCTTTGACAGAGTGTGTTAATCCAACCTTTAGGAGCATTCTGGAAAACTGTACTGAGATAGCACAGGGCACAATAAATTCCCTGGGTGAATTTTAGGGCAGGCGGTGACCCTGGCTGCAGAGATTGTAAAGGGCACTAAAGCATCCATTTATTGGATATAGGGGTTATATGTTCTAAAGCTGGTTCCTTATGACAATGTACTATATCACGTAAGATAGCCCTTACTGTACAATAACTTTGGAGTGACAGCGACAGGCACGACGGTCCATCTGTGGTCTCACCCTTCCTGCTGGTATTCAGCACTTCCTTCCTGTCTTCTTGTAAGTAACACTATTTACCTTATAAAAAAGATAGATAGTCTGGCCAATTAACTACAGGTCATGAAAAGTCTCAGCGAGAGGTTAGCGATAGCATTTAAACTTTGAAAGCTTAACCACATGAAGACACTGATAACAGAAGATTGTATGCGTGAGCGGCAAGTGCACCATCCTATCATTACATTCGGACAGAATGCTATTGGGCAAACATTTTATGGTCTTGCGCCTTCCACAGAAAATGTATATTTATATAAATATATTTGGATTTACTTAGTGATTGCTGTCAGGATGTAAAAAGACTTTACGTTTAGCAGACGCTTTTTATCCTAAGCAACTTACAGTGAATTCAAGGTATACATTTATATCAATACTTGTATTCCCTGGGATCGAACCCACAACCTTTGCACTGCTAACGCAATGCTCTACCAGTTGAGCTACAGGAATACACATTCAACCAACATAACAAAGGGCAAAAATGAATTGCAGCCGAGACAGCCTGAGATAGCAACATTATTATTGGCTCAGCCAATGGCTTGGGTTGGGTTGTTTGGCTCAACAATGCAGAACGGGGGAGCTTTTGAGAAACATTTTTTATTTCAATTCCATTGCTGCAGTTTTAATATCAAAAGACAAATGAACGCAAACTGCTAAACTAAATCGTGGGCCAGAAACATCAGGTGATAAATGATCCCTGACTAAGCTTAACAAATCATTTGGCCCTATTACCATAGTGTCCCTGACTCGGTGTTTATAACATTTGGTGCCTGACACGGCAGATTTCTTTGGGGTTACAGAGTTCTGACACGGCCAAGACCATAAGCCAGATGTTGACATTCCCAACTAGCCAGTGGCTGGGGCTGGAAAGAAGGTGGAGATGGAAACATTAGTAACTCAATTGTCCTGATACATGTCCACACATGTGCAGACATTCGGTCATAGGGGCTGTACAAGTATTTTCAGCATGCAATGAGTGATATTACTTGTCATCACAAACAGTGCGTTTACTAGTGACAAAGCAACATGAAGCTAAATGCTATAGGAGCACAATGGCGGAATCAAACCCTCTAAGGTTTGATCCACAAACTTTCAGATGGGAGGACTGCCACATTACAACCAAGATATGTAGTTTTATCAAGTTACCAAACTCTGTAGAATGAATATACAGGGTAATCCTGCAGTTTAACACATGGCATGACAGAGAGGAAATGGTGGGAAGTTTTTATTTTTGTGGTTTGGTGTTTAGCTTCAGTGGCTCTTGTTTTGTGCAGCTGTTCCCCAGGTGCCAAAGAGTCAGTCAACTGAGGTTGAAATAAAACGAATAAATAAAAGAAAACACAAACATCCTCCAAAACTGTCTCAAGCGTAACCAAGAAACTGGGTCAGATTTACTGTTGTGCATGTTGAGACTATATGTGTAGCATGTGTGGACAAGTTTTTTATTCATATTTACAGTCTATTTACAAAAAATAGGTTTTCTGTAATTATTGCAATATTCCTACTTGGTATAAATATGTTATTTGTACAAAAGGAAATGTAATGTTCTGAAAATCTAACTATGAAAGGGCCACAGATTACAGTCTGTAACAGTCTGTAAAATTTCTACTATCACATCAGCTGAATTTTAATGTGTTGTAAATGCACAACAAACAAAAAAATAAGAAAGGTAATACATTTTTGCCTTTAAAACATGTACAGTATTTAATATAGCCTGGTTTTTATTTGCATTTACCATCTGTATATTTGATTTGTTGTCAACCTGTTCATATTGATTTGTCTGATTATACATTTACATGTTCATATTTATGCATTTAGCAGGATTTCTTATTCAAAGTGACTTACAGTGTGTTTAAGATACTTTACACTTATGAGAATCGAACCCGTCACCTTCATGTTATCAGCGCTGTGCTCTACCAGCTACAGAAACAAACTACGTGACAGAATGAATTTGTGTGGACTTTAATAAAACAAAAGCTCAAACAAACGATATCCTTTAAACACCTTTAAAAGCTACTGAGCCTATTTATTTTGTGCATTTACAGTATATGGTTAGCATCTGATATCTGCATCTGATCATGTAGAACATGAACAGTCACAACTCATAGGTTCAGAACTATTGACATAAAAGATATATATATTGTATATGTGTGTGTGCTTATCATATCAATATATATACACATATTTGTGTCTTAACCAACGCCTACATCTGTGAACATTCCAGTCATTTAAATCTGTTCAGTCCCACAGATTTCAGCTACAGCTGGTAATGTGAGTTAATAGGTCCTCTGTGCTGTACACTTCCATTGCACAAACATACAGCACATTTGAACTTGTGATGATGGAAGGAAACTCTGTGTTGGTCTTGGACAAAAAAAGCAGCTGTCAGTTTTATCAGAACAGTTGAAACAGGGAAGTTTTTCCTTATAATCCAGGTTGGGATATATAATTTGTGTCTGAATACACATCTGAGACAGATGCTGTGGAAATATTGTCAGAATTGGATTTAATTTAATTTAAATTCAATCATTGTTTAAGGAGGAACAAGCAGATTACGGTTTAGTTTAACCTAACACTTTTCCTCGAACCCAGACATGTTATTTACATCACTAGTTTACAAATGATGGTTCACAACCTAAAACCGATCTATTTTGATAGCGCATGAAGAAAAAACATTACTAAACGCAAAAATAAAATGCAACTAATTAAGAACCATGTATTTTTAGGATTAAAAAATATAGAAGCCGGCCAAATGATGCAGATGCCAACATGGACAGATTGTGTGACGTTCCCTTATCTTTAAAAACATTAAAAAAAAACTATGCAAGGTAAAAGAAAATATTTCCCAGAATACAGTAAATATGTGTTCACTTGCTGTGGGGATAAATGTGGTCTGTGCAGACCACAGTGTGTTTTGTGCCGTGAATTATTGGCTGCTGAGAGCATGAAACCATCGAAATTCAAGAGACATTTAGAAACCAAACACTCAAACCATAAAAACAATATATAAAACTGAAAAGTTAGTATTCCTATACAGACTTGTCATATTGTAAGGCCTATACAGTTTAGGATAACATCAATCAATGTTTGATTTTAATGACAGTTTTGTTTACTTTTATAAAATAAAAAATTTGTAAAGCATTTGAGTTGATTTACAGTTTTATTTATGGCGGCAAGTAACGTTCTAACAATGTATTTATCTTTACACTGAAGCGTTTGAGGAATTTCCATGCCCCAGCTAATTTTAAAGTGATGAAATGATGGCTAGCTGTCTAAGAGGCGGTTATGGGCTAACTGGGTGGCTGCTATACACTGGGACTGTAAAAAGGTGCAACCGAAGTCATAAACCATCCATGCATTACTGGTTATGATGGATACCATTTGTCCCAAAGGCTTGTAAAGATTTCTAGTCCAGTGATATCACCACATTCCCAAGCCGGGATCCTGGGGTAAGTGTTTGTGTGGGATGGTGTCCAGACTGCTGTCAACTCTGGAGAGTTTTGCCTGTGGCTCCGTCCGCCTGGGCGAACCATTTACTTTGGCAAGCATAACAATGTGATGTCACCAGTGTGCGTCCTGGAAGTCTTTGAAGATCGTGTTTAGCAGCTTCCCACCACCGAAACAATGAGTTGTCAAAACTCCATAGAAATCTGATCTTGAAGACAAATATTTGGATGGTCTCATCTCTTTGTTGTTTCATGGTCATGTGGACAGGGCATGCTGGGTAAACTATACAGTAGCTCAGACCTTACAGTGAGAGACAGGGGCACCTCTTGGGTTTTGAGAATAGGCCACCATGACTCATCGACAGCTGGCATTATACTTGTTGAGCCTGTAGCTCTGTGGATCTTTGGTCATAAGGCATATAAAGTTTTTATCTGCAATCATAAAATGTTTCAGACAGCTGCAGCTGTAACAATAATGAGCTTTAGTGTTGAGTACAACTATTGTGGCAATTAGCTTCAAAAGCATACAAACATTTATCATGGTATGTCAGGTATTCTGCTTGTTACTGTATATTGCCGTTCTGTAGGCTTAATGTAAACAAATGTTAATTAATATGCAGTGTGTGATTATTAATTAATATGATTTCCATTATTAATTAATATGTTTCCTCATTGTAAGTTGATTTAAATAAAATAATCTGCTAAATACAAAACAAATTTAATGTTAATGTAAGAAATGACAAATTGTCACGTACTTGCCTTTAGAAAAGTGTCTTTCATATCGTTTAGGTTAATATAATATAATAAAACCAGCCATTTTTTATTATATTTGCTATGTGTTATTAGAACAATGACTTCACATCATGCCTCAATATCTGTCCTATAAGCAAATTCAATAAAATGTAATATACCTACAATTAATGAAATTCAAACCATTGTTTTTATTTCATTTAAACAATTTATTATTTTTTCTTGATACACAAAAAGGACTGTCAGCCAGTGATTGGCATCTGTTAAACAAAGATAATATAAAACAATATATAGACATCTAAAGCCACATTTTAATGTTTGTTCAATACTTAATGCATCGGCCACAATAATGTCTTTGAATTATCTTTATTTGGAAGCATTTCTCATCAAATATTCATACGTGTGTTTGTTTTTGAATAATTTAATGCCCCATAAACTAGTAGAGCAGCAGTGTGCATGTTTTTAGCTGCGTATCTGTTTGTATTTGATGTGGTTATTTAATGAAGTACTTACTGCAGTGACCATCAAAGAGGCGGGATGCAGGATGCAGGATGGTTTGGTGGTTATGAGGATTCCACAGGCCCTCTGGAAGCGAAAGCTTCAGTTCGTGTCTTGCAATGATAAAGGACTGAGGAACATGAATACTGTGTTTATCATACATGAGTTGCTATAGATTATACAGACACAGAACCGTTTCAAAGAGAAAGCGATGGAATCTAGACACAAGCAATGTCAGATGTTACGTTTTAGTTTCGTTTTATAAGTATGTTTTATAAATTCCTGGGACAATTCAAAGGAAAGACCTGCATGACTGAAGAGGCCTTGGAATGTGGTTTTGTTTTGATATTTCCCAGGAAAATGATAATGATATGCTCATAGCATCTGTTTTCAGTTGCTCGTCTACATTGAAGCTACAAGTGCCGGTTTGTGTTATTATTTCCCCAGAGTAATGTTTTGTCTTGGCAAGATTAGAGGGGCTTATATTTTGCGCTCTCAACAGAGGTCACATGATCTTGACTTCCAAATGCTTGCCGCTCACGTAGCTCTAACTGGCTTATTTACAATAAAATACAAGTTATTGTCATGCCAGGGGTCCAAAATTATTCAAATGGCCAATATACGGTAGTATATTGTTTTATTCCTGTATTAATCGTATGAAAATTGTCACCTTGCAAAAAAGTTTAAAAACCTTAACTTGTCTTTAAATTAAGATTTTAAATATAAAATTATAAGTACACAATTAAAGCTGTGGAGTATACTTATAAGTCCTTATAAGGAGTATACTTATAAATACTTGTTACTAAGGTTTTAGCTTTGTGTAATATTATTGATTTTATTGTGTTGTAAACAGCTTGTGAATTTCTTCTGGTCTAAGATGGTCTTTTCACAGCAGGGTTGCCTTTATGAGAGGCACAAAGAACTTACGCATAAATAGGTATAAATAGAGAGCCGTAGAGAGCTGTCAAAAACCTAAAGCTTAGACGGCAATTTTAAAGCTTAGAAGCAGTTAGAAGCAAATGTAAAGTCAACAACAGTCAGGGTACATTGCAAAGCCTTTGTCATATTACTGGCTATATAACTATTGTCCAAATAACTGAAAGCAACCCAAGTTGCCTGGAAAGGACAACAATCCAGCGGTCTCATCAGTCCAGCCAATAGTAGCCAACTCTCAGAGCCTTCATTTTGTGACTGCTCTGTAGTCTGAACTGAGGACAAGCCTCGGGCCCTGATTTCATTTCCTCTGCTATGCCAAAATGGTACACAAGTGTCCTTGCTTGAATCTGTACTGACAACTTCAATTGGTCTCTTAAGCTAAGCAAAGACCCAGAGTGTTTTATGTCTGTTATCATTAGCCCTGTACCCAAAACGTCAGCTGCCTGAATGAATACAGACCATTGTGTAACTCCTGAGACTCTAGCAGTACTAAAGGGAATTACAATCTGTTTGTTTGTGAGGCACAACTGGGGGCAACATAACAATGTTCTCTGAGATGGGACTACTACCCTGTGGATAATAAAGAGTGTAATATATTTCAGATAGCTTGTGGGAAAATTACAATAAGCTTAACGCTGTATCTTTCACCAGACCTAAATAATACTAATATATTAACAGTCTTTGACAGCTGAATATCATTATTTGTTTTTTAAACTATGTAATGTACAGTCAGACGACCAAGACTCTGACTCAAAATGTTGATTTGAGCTGAAGTTGCTTATAGAGACCTCAAAATGATATGAGAGATAGAAGCACAGACATGTTTAAAGCATTTTTCTACTAATGGCTTTTCTACTGTAAGAAAACGGTCACTATGAATAGTGCATTCAGAATCGCAGAGAACTAGTTAGTAGGTTAAATGTTTAGCATGCTAACTGTAACTCGGCATGGAATGTTCGTTGATAAGCATGTTACTGTAACTCCGGATAAAACACTACCTTAAAAGTTCGACTGATTAGCATGCTAACCATAACTCAGGATGTAATGTTAGCTTATAAGAGTAATTGTTTGGCATACTAAGTGAACATCTGGGTAATTTTTGATTTGTGTTAACCAATATGCTGTATAATGTAAAATTATTCGTTTTTTTTACTTATGGTTAAAATACATAAATGATTGAGCAATTAGCTACACATATTTTCAATTGTTGCAATCATTATCTGAGGGGTGGGGGGATATGATATCATCGCAATGTAACCCATTGCTGTCAGTACAGTCTTTAGCACCTAGATGCTCTCGGTTCTCTGGGATTCATTTCAGTAATGGCAACCAGATTTACATAACGGACAGCATAAGTTTCATTCGTTGTACAATGTCCTTCCTTCATAAAACAAACTGCTTAACCAGCATAATCAAATATATCACTCCCTACAACACTTTCTTGCACTAGGTTAACAACTTTGGGGTGTGAAAAAAAGGACGGTGCAGATTTATAGTGCAGTGATAGATATAGCTATAGCTCTATAGCTCAGAAGAAGAAATAGCTGGATATGATAGCTGGCTCAAGTCACTTACACCAATATACTGTAAAGGACTGAAAAGACACTGAACACTTTGCTAACAGCCTTCTGTCACTCAGAACACACTCTGGGCAACTGGAAATAAAACAGCACAAGGACTGGGCAAAAATGCAGAATGTAAAGCCGGTCTCTGCTGCCTTTCTGTTAATGGGCTGGAATCTGAATTGTATTAACAAAAAGAGAAACTGACTGAATTGTGATTTGAACAAATTCGACAGTTGTAACCTTAAAAATTAACCATAATTTTCTTATAGTAACGTTTTTTTGTTGTATCGATTACCATTTGTATTAAACTATGGTTAACAACCATAAACTATGGTTTATATAGCAAAACCACGGTTAATTTGTTGTAACCATGGGTTAACTGTAGTTACTATGTTTTTTAGGTTAAAACATGGTCAGTTTTCAAGGGTTATTTCTTTAAACTTTACATGTTCATCAGATCTCTAACCACATAACTAAAAACAAACACTGACATACAAAAATATGAAAGTATTGACTACTTTGATTAGAATACTCTGAGAAATGAAGCTTAAATGTGTCTTAAACTGAAAGCTACAGCAGTTATATGAATTTTTCATAGTCTCTTTATGAAACTTTATGAAGTGTTGAGTAAGAGGTATAAATGTCTCTTTCAATCCTCTGGTTTTTCTCAGCTGCAGTAATGATTCTCAGTAAAGTTTGCTCACGTCCCCGCGTTCGACACAGATTGATGGATTCTACTCAAGCGACGGTGCGAAACCAAACATTCCACATCCAGTGATGTCAAACCGTCTGACTCCAGGTGCGGCCGTGACACCAGGGCTGCCATAGCTGACCACAAACTCATATATACCCTATTTGTGCTATATATACAGTCTAGCTTAGTCTTAACAACATTAAAGAAAGCACATTAGCTCATGTGTTTCTTATTGAGCTGTTTTTGAGCTACGCCTACTTTTGCTTTTACCTTTCTTTGGAGATTTTGCCCCCCTTGGCTTTCCAAACAAAGGGACACCAAGCATTTAAAAACTCACCCATAGTTCACCCATGAAAACAATCATTGGTGGGATTTTAAAATAAAACAACAGTTGTAACATTTTAAACATTTTATGGCATAACTTACAGACTGCTATAAATCTACATGCCTTATTTTACTGTGCAGGTAAAGTAGCTGTACCCTTAATAGACTTACAATGAGAAAGACTTGATCATAATTTCAAATTTAATACAAAAAGACAGAGTATTAAAACTGCCCACATTAAACTATATTAACCACTTTACCTCAGAAAAGGCCGCAACTCCTTTTAGTTTATTCTAGTTAACTCTTTTTTTATTATTACTGAGTAACTTTCACGTTTATACGACACAAATTATTTTAGGAATAATGTGTGTTCAAAAGAAAAGTCTAAGTGGTACAAACATTATAATTATTTGAATATGTGTCTTCTTTTCTGGCTTTGATTTGAATTCTTCATGTTAAACGCATTGTAAACACTTTATGCTGTTG
Source organism: Ambastaia sidthimunki (assembly GCA_036877625.1). Classification (NCBI taxonomy): domain Eukaryota; kingdom Metazoa; phylum Chordata; class Actinopteri; order Cypriniformes; family Botiidae; genus Ambastaia; species Ambastaia sidthimunki. The sequence continues at coordinate 292,736 of JAZGTK010000020.1, read as the reverse complement.
TAAAAGTGTAAAATATGAATGGTAATGTAAAAGTGTAAAATATGAAAATATGAGGTCCGGAAATATGAGGCTGAGGTCCGGAACTTTGCATGCAGAGATGTTGTGACTTTCTAAAACCATTGTAACATGGGCTCAGAAACCAGGGGACTGTATGATTAAACAGTTTCCTATTGTTAGCCTGTTGCTGGTTTAGGTCAGATGTTTATCTAGGGCACATCTGCTTTACCAAAAGGACAGTGAAGTCCTCGGTTTTGGGAATTAGAAACAGAGCAGTGTCTATGAAACCAAGATTATTTATTAGGGAAATTCAGAAATATGTGTAAAAAAGGCAGTTGAATTTTGGCCAGCACACTGTCATATTCTGTGTTAAAACAACACAGATGTCTGTTTAACGTGTTAGCAATTAACAAAGAAACTAGACAAAAAAAACATCATTTATCACCTCTGACTGTTACATTAATCTTGTCATTTCCTACCAAATCCAGACACGTTTTTCAAATAGTCCTATTTTTAACCTGACCAATGAACACAAAACACTTCCTTTATAAACAGCCTCAACTGCATCATACAGACAATTTTGATTGCAAAAAGGATTGATATAACTTCATAATGTTGCTCATTTGCAAGCTCCCAGAATGCTTTGCAGTGAGATCACATTTTATAACGTTATAAGCTTTTTACCATTTGCTAAATGTATTAATGCTGTTTTTGTCAACGCTGTTAGTTTTTTTGTTACATTTCCTTTGTTAATGTAGCCTGATTAACACTCAGTCGTTTTGGGTGTGGGAAAACTCTGTCTGGCATTAATAAAGTGATTCAATAATGCATTCAAAAGCACATGAAGTCTTTTAAAGCATCAGTCAGAATCAGAGTGTGTGAATTTATGGCCCTGCTGCCCGGGAACCATCAATCAAACCCTAAGGCTTTCAGCCACACAGATGGGATAAAACATTTCTTATCGCTTTAAAGTAGCTTTTTTGTCACATCGAGATAAATCATCCATTAAGTTATTTAATACTACTGACTTGGAAAGGATAGTCTACAGAAGTCCTAGACCCCATTATGCCAGATAATAAGATGTTTTTACTGAACGAGAGAAACATTCTAAGGTGATTGAATTTGTAGTGTAATGGAGTAATTGTAAATCAAGCAATGTGTTATAACAAAGGTAAACTTTGATGTCACATGTCTCTATAAACGAAACTAACCATCCGTGTAACATAAACATGCAGTGACAGATCACCACAAAATAACTAAAAATTCATCTTAAAACATGTTTGTGATTAGATTCAAATGTACATACAGAATAATGAGAGGAGACATAATCTTAATGCTTTTTTGAATTTTATTAAATATAAAAAAAAAATCGAAAAAGTTAATCAATATCATTTTTGGAAGGTTTAAAGCTCCAGTCCCAATAAAATCTTCAGAATGCTCATTTTGTTTTTGTCAGGAGAAATTCATATAGGTTTGGAACCTGAGTGAGTAAATGAGTGAGTAAATTGTTTAGTAAATGCTAAAACAATTTTTTAGGTGAATTATTCCTTTAAGACAACTGGACAGTGTGTTCTATGAGAGGACCCAGACAGAGAAAATTAGCTTCAAACAGATGCAGTGCCAGGTGACACACATACACACACACACACACACAATGAATCCCACCACTTAACTCTGGAGATTGCATGAGTATCCTGGCGGAAAGTAAAATGACTGTCAGGCTGTGGGTTAAACAGAATGTAATAGATCAATAGTTTTATTTGGAGAGGGGTTATAGAGGAATTCATCCCTTGAGCTCTTGCACTAATTTCTTCCTGGTTGTTAATTAGTAAGCCAGTTCCATCCGCTCTACGCGGGTCACATGGAACCCAAGCCTGCATGCTTGCCCCTACGTTTTAAGACAGGTAATGGATATCAAAGTGCCTGAAGACTCTAATGGACTGAAGTGGTGGATAGAAGTGAAGACAGTTGTCTGCGGGGTCAACTAATCCAGAGGAAGTGTGTTTGAATGAACAGGTAAGAACAAGAAGAAGGAATTTATAATGGTGCACTTTAATAAAGATGAGGTCACGTGACGGAGGACATGTACAGGATTTAAAACCTTCCCGTAATAAGGGCATGATGGGATGTAGACGTGAAAATAAGGGTGGCCAAGTGTTAATGTATTCATCCGTCTGATATTGAAAAGTTGCAGAAAAGTTCTTTTGGATAAAATTTGTGTATATAACACATTATACACTCAATCAAAATAGTAATGAATTAATTTATTTTTAAAGAATGAAATTGTAAAAATGTTATACTCCAGGTGTTCTGAAGCCACCACAGTAGCTTAACTCATTTTCATACTGATTTAAAAAGTCTAAATCTGATTACCAACCTACAAGCTGCTAAGAAAGAGTCCATTATAATTAAAGTGTCTTTACAATAATGACCTTTGCTTGACTCTGGCACTGTTCCTCTGGTTTAGTGTCTGAAGTCATGTTTGAAGTCAAAGCTGAGGAGCACATTAAGTGAGAGAACATTCAATCCATCCTAAACTGCAAGACAAAGTCTCATCAAAAAGCTCAGTTTTTCTGATGTCTCTGCAGCAAACAGCGACGTATATGTATTCTTGCCAACAGCGTTTCTAAATTTTAATGTCAAAGACAGAAAACCAGAGGAACATTTTGATCATTTGGAAGTTAACACAAAAACTAACAAAAAACTAATCAGGCTAAAGGGAAACTAAAGTCCTGGAGCCACTGAGAGAATTCGACTTTGGAGGGCCCCAAAATAAAAGAAAATCTAAGGAGAAAAAGCCCAAATGTAGTCTGAGATTTGCACACCAAGTAGGCTTCGTGAACTTCCTTCTGGTCGCACGTAACGTGTATCTTTTGGGAAATGAAATATTACCCCTGGCAGAAAAACACAGTTTTAAACGAAAGCAAGGGAGGTACCTAAAATGTTTGATGCATCTTGACAATAACAAAGGCCTAGTTCATAAACTCTGTTCTGTTTGTTTAATTTATTGGTGTCATTGTAGGAAGTTGAAAGGTTGAAACTACAGAACGTGAAATCTTAGAGGAAGCAAAGTTTCCTGCAAGCATCAAAACGAGACAAAAATCTCACCTCCCATGAAAAACCAGCAGGAAAGAGAGTCTTCCTGATTCAAATCAATGAATAACTCAGTGTATGGAATAATATTTTGATATAAAACGTGTTATTCAGGAAATAGATTACAGACAGCCTTTGGCTTATCCTGCTGGGCCGTAAATGCAGAGAACTCAATATATCAGGCAAAATCGAAGAGTTTAAGAACTCTTCAATGTTCTGGGCGAGACACTAAGCCCACAAAAATGTGTGATAACTGCAGGTTGCTAAACAAACTCAAGAGTTGAGTGCTGACCTTACACACATTCCCTGGTCACATGACATGGCCTGGCCTCTGATGGGAATGTTCGCAAAATTAACTTTTGGCACCTCTGACTTATTTTAAACGACATGGAATAACTTATACACTGCAATGCAAAAATATATATAAATGTATGTATATATCAATTCTGTGGTAGTTGACCTTTGTCCCCTGCCATATTTCTTGAAAGGATTTTTTCATATCTCATAGGTAAGTATCCAGATGGACCATAAACGTTCTCAAAGTTAATTTTGCTTGTATAAAAAGCATTACGCTGTTTAAACACTAGAGAATGCATTAAATTGTTTTCCTGTGAGAAATACAAGAACTCTGTTTGTATATTATATTAGTCTTTAGTATTCACCTTTCAGTGTACGCAGTGAAACTGCAATAGACCAAAAATGCATAAAAACCCATATATGTTGGACAGCATCAGCAACTGTAAATTCAATCTGATACTCCTTATTATTATTTTTACATTATGTAACTTTCAAATGATTGGCACGGGTATAAATTTCAGTGAAATATAAATATAAAGATGTTTCAGAGATATTTTGTTACAACCAAAATCTTTGGCTCAGCTAAAAGTTTTGCTTAAAATACATTATATGCCCTTAAAATGTTCCCCAAGCACTTGAACGCTACATCTAAAGTCTGTTAGGTAATAGAAGGTGACATGAAAGGTTGGAGGTGCACTGTTAGGCTTTTTCTTATGTTCAGTCGTGCATGGATTGAATTTGATGAAGTCCTGGGTTCGCCTGAGAACCTAGGCTTCATGGGTAAAATTGTAATGGGGCTCAAATCAAGTGTGGCAGCTCATTTTTCCTGCTTTCATTTAACGGTGCTCATTAATTAAGGCTTTATTTATTCAGCTGGGAACATTTATGATTACAAAGGCAAAAAAGGAAAGTTCCTATACAGTAATGTTGTAGATACAGCACCTTAATCCGGCTAGTAATATATCAGCTCAAAGCTAAAGATGATTTATTGGCAGGTGGGTCGGCGGTTTAGGGAATATTTTGAAAATGAGGAAAGAGGAGAGAATAAGATACAGGTCTATGTTGAACAGTTTGTTTGCTGTTATGTGCAAAATGACAAAAATGGAACAAACAAATTAAAAGAAAATGTACAACACATACTATAAAATTGTGTGTTAATGTGTTAAAAATTCTCCATGCTTTAGAGATGCTTTCACACTACAGCCTTTTGTGAGTTTGTCTCACGTCAAAGTTTGTCCTTGTTTTGTGCGAATGTTGTTTACTAACAATAAACTTCCCCCCAATCTGCATTAAAAAGGTGGTCTTAAAAAGGTATAATCCATAAGAACGGGCTAATTTCAGTGCTGGCTGGGAAAAAAGAAAAGTAATTTTAAAACAATAAATACCGTAGGGACAATTCTAATTTCCTGTTGACTTAAATAGCAGAAAAACACTCAAAAAAAGAAAATGGTTTTGTCATAATGACTGAAAACGTCTGGACTGCTTTTTATATTTTATATTGTCAATGAATACAGCAAAGTCTGTCATAAATAATCTTGTTTGTCGGGACAAAAACGCTCCCAGACAAAGACTGTAGTTTTATTGAGAGGGATAAAACCCACTTTGAGAAAAAGCATGAAGTCAGAAGTGCTTTGATTGACTATTGCTTTGGGAGGTTGAACATTTAGATACACCTGGTATCAATTTGTAGCACATATTATTGTCTTTGTGTAATGCAGTATTACAGTGAGAGAAAGAGAGAGAGAGAGAGAGAGAGAGTCTATCTACACAGGTCACAGATTTTGGCTGGAGTCCACGGCCTCCAGCACCAGCCAAACTCTCAATTTGAACAGAAATACTGTACATGCCCCATAAAACCAAATAGCAAAACCAAAAAAATCACTTGTAATATGCAAACAGCCAGATGAGTCTTTTGGGTCTTTTTGAGACAGATGATTGTTCTTAATTAATAAACTACAAAATATGTTAAGTTTCAATTACACTTTATTTCTACTTAGATCTACTAACTATAAGTAACTTGACAACTACATGTTAACTAACTCTCAGTAGACAATTAGTAGACAATTAGGTTAGGTGTTAGGGTTAGTAGATTAAGTTCACGTACTTGCAATGTTACTTATAGTCAGTAGAATGTCTGTTGGGAATCAATAAAATAAAGCATTATCAGATATTAAAGCAAACAGCCCACTAGTACTCTAATGACTGGTAGTTGACAAGTAGTTGCAAAGTTACTTATCGTTAATAGAATGTCTAAAGTGGACTATTAAAATTGAAGTGTTACCATAGTTGTTAATTACCATGTACAGCTACACAGCCATGCTAATATTCGGTATAACAGCACTTATGTGTTATTGCTTGTTAATTTCCTCCATCTATTGACATCCTTAGAACATCAGTCTATGTATCAGCTTATCTTGTGTTTGTCAGGAATCTGATAGCAGCTTCCTGAGCCCAACCTCTCCTCCAGTAAACAATTACTGTATCAACTGAACCGGACTGGACTTCACTGTCTGCAGAGCAAGAAGATCTGTCCAGCACCGTTACATGGTGTGTCTTGGCTCACAGCTAATAAGATTCAGGACTGCTGCTCCGTGGACTGTTTTCTTTGCTCTGACTTTAGAGTCTCATTTTATAACTGAAGCTCCAATAAAAACAAAAACAACAGTGTCTTTCCAGCAGTGGAGCCCGATAACACCTGGTACATGTTAACTTTAGGATTAAGCTATCTGTATTTCTAATCAAGTGAATTGAAATTTTGCTTTTATGATACTTGAAATTTTAGTGGTATTTTGTGTTGTTTGGAGCTGGAGACAGATATGGTCATGAACCATTGGAGGGAATAGGTTGCAAAGATACAAAAACATTTCTATTGTAGCATTAATGTACTGTCTAATAATTACTCTGTAACAAATAAAAAATTTTACCAATCCTGCTTCCCCTTTGTTATGATTTAAAAATAAATCTAGTTTTCTATAGTTCCTTTTACACACGCAGACTTAACTTGTAAATTACCAGGAAATTAATATTAAAAGATAATGTGTGAACAGAACATTCATAAACCTGCTTAATGTGCCATTTATTTTATAGTCTAGAAAATCCAGACACAATACAAACAAACATTCACAATGTAAACCACTGTGAGTTTACAGACAAAGCTAATTTTAATACCATTAAAAATCTCAAAAACTTCAAACCACTGTCAGGAATAGAACAGAACAAATGTCCTGTTCTGTAATGGCCGATTTAAGCCCATTACAAAACGTATCGTGCACTTCAGGTGGGGTAAAAGGTGAACTTTGAGTGTAACTAAAAACGGGGGCTCAAAAAGAGACATTCATCGCTTCCAGTAATTCTGAGGGAAAAATACTAATTGTCATTATTCCCCCCAAAATAACCTGGAGTTGAGTGTTCTGCTAAAGGTTCTAAGGGTGACTATATACTGTACCATGTGAGCTTCAAACCTTCAACCTTCTAGTCTGAAGGCCAGGTTGTTGAGTACTTCACCACACCACCCCATTCTGCTAATCGACCTCCCTGTCATTGTACATCCCTTGACTGTAAAGTACACAGGAATGAAAGAAATACAAATGAAAAAAGAGGGAAAACAAATAAAGTGTATTTTTTCAACACATGCTCACTAGACCTTGAAATTGCAGCCTTTATTTGATTAGAGGTGCTCGCTAGGGGTTCGTTCTAAACTAACCCTAACCTTGTGCTCTGCTACATTATGGTGTGCGACTCGTCTGCGCTACAGACCTGAATCGCGCGGCTTGCTAAGAAGAGATGTGATATTACTTTTACAAAGAGATTGGATCTTGGACAATATAAAGGGGTAAAAAAGGTCATAGGCTTTACAGTGAACAGTATCAAGCTATCCATGGAAAGAAAAACTGTAACCAACAACCCAATGTCTTAGATCACATTGAATTGTCATCTATTTCAATCATACTGTTTTATGAGTCTAATGTTAAGTCTAATGTTTTAAACGCACGGCCCTTTACATTTGAATGGATTTAATTGGGTGTCAGTTTTAGCATTCAACGGCTGAAATAATAAACACTTTGAAAGTGATCCAAACAATATTGTTCACCTGTACCATATAATTGTGGTGTGAACTTCATTTTTATAGTTATTGTCATTGTCCTTGGTGTGAACAGGCCTTAACTAATAAAGTCTAGAAGATTAGACACAAAGCTTTATAAATAAATTCCACCCTCCTTTTACAGTGTTGTGTTGTCCAATAAACCAAATTTGGAAATTCTCCAGCATGTCTCCGTAGAGCAATTTACTTTCTTTAAACTGTTCTGGGATGTGGGATTAAGTCCTTTATATTAGCTGTCATTCTCACCTGGGATTAACTAATCTTGATTGTAGGTTTATCTTAAATTAGAATGACTAGTTCCTCAGTGCCCACTCATGTGTGAACCATCGTTTAAAGAGAGGGATGACATGAGGTGGATGAAAGACATTTATCTCACGGTTGGCACCCGTCCAGGCCGAAGTTAAACAGAAATGACTGTCATTGAGAATCCAGTTGAAGTTTGGCAAACACAGCTGTAATTTGAGTACTCTGTGGGCCCTTATCATTCAATTCATGGTCTTGGTTTTTAGATTGTGATTAGAGGATGTTCGATTCCATATGGCATCGTTGTCATATTGAAGAATAGGATTGAGTCTAATCAAAGGCACTCTGTGTAAGTGCACTTGAAAGGTGCTGAAGATTATTAAAAAACGTCCTTAAGTTAAAGATTAGGCAGAAGATGGACGACCACGTTATAATTCGGGCCAGCCTGCTCTGTCAAATGAAATTACTGGGTGTAAAAACAGACACAACAGCTCTGTGATTTCATGTTTACAAAATCTTTCATCTTTCTTTTATGTCATTATTGCTGCTTTTGTTGCTCATCACAAGGTTCGGATCACGCAGCTTGTCTGGGTTTTGAGAGAAGTAAATTGCATCATCAAAGATGGACTTGTTAATCAGTCACAGATCTCTGAACACTGTTTTAGTTCAGCATTGACAATGTGCTGGTGAATCTATGAAAAAGATTAAAAAGTAAATGAAACTTTTAAGGAGAAATTGGAGTCTATCACGACTCAAGTTTGACTTGATTACAGGATGTTAAAGTTAAGACCACAGTTCACGATACAATATACCGACATTTACACTATACACAGTACTTGTGAAATTCACATTTGTGCACTAAATTAACAGAACTACTGTGCATTATATGTGAATGTAAGTTGTAAAATTTAGGACGCAAAAATCAGTAGATAAATTTAACAAATACATTTTTCAAATATTTAAGCAACAAAACATCACTGGGCAACTTCAAAGTAAAGTGAAACATGGAACAAACATGGAAGCACAAAAGGTTATATAATGGTTAAAGCAAAAACACTTTTATCTTTCTCTTAATGACACTGCATATAATAATGTCAAATGTAACAGAAGTATCTGCTTGTTTTGAACCAGAACAATATGGCACTCAAAACCATCATTTCCCCTGTGCTTTGTTTAGACTTTGATCACTTTAAATGGCGTGTCATTGTACCATAGGGTTCTGCTTTACAGTAGGGATATTTTTAACATCCCTTCCTTTGTTGTGAGGTCTCAGAGCTGCCAAAGTGTCTCTGACAGCTCTGTCCACCGCTACACCAAACAGAATGAAAGTGTGCCGTGATGGACACGGATCTGATGTGACGTCTTACGATATATAGACGTGAGCACAAAGAAAGAACATGTGGTAGAATTACAGCAAACAAAATAATAACATGAAAAGACTTCGCTGAGGTTCTGGTTGTCAGTGATGAATACGGCTGAGAATAAAACTGGCGTTCAGAGCGTATCAGCGTCTTTCTTCTACTCCTCCACATTTTCATCATCAAAGCGACGTTTCGGCCCCGTGGCACGCTGTTTTTTCACAGTCTGCTTACCGTTCTCTCTGCAGGCACCCTGGCACGCTGTCCGAGTGCGGTAACGTTTTAATTAGCCATCGGCAGGAAAAGCACATAGAGAATCAACATGTGCAGACACAGAAAGACAACAGTATTGCACTAATGTGTCTAATGCAGGGGTGTCTGATCAGCAAATGAATGAGGACATGCCTCTGCAATCCACATATATAATCAGCTTATGTATTTACTTATCGATCATAATGCTATAGGTGTGTTGCTATGCGGTTGCTAAGGGGTTGATTCAAACAGGCATGTTGATATGTGGTTGCTGGGTGATGGCTCACATCAAAACAACTTAGACAGTCTAATAATGCTGAGATCAGTTTTTTAATATAAGGTATTACTTATGATCAGACCTGAGGATGATAAAAACTTCTTTACATTGAGACACACAATTTTCCTAAGTACAGGCAATATTAGTATTAGAAAGTTACAGGACCTAAGGCCTACACTGTCCCTTATTATAACTTCATATTTGTGCATGAATATGCCATATTTTGCTTCAAATCGTTTTACATACTATTTAATGTTTGGTCTGCTGGTTTTAGGCATTATGGAGCACAGCACCGATTTATCTGTGTTAACTGCAGTTCCATCTTTCACCACAGCACGGCAGTATTCCCACAGATCACCTGCAGAAATGCCATTGAGATCTCATTTCCTGGAAGATGGAAGCACTGTTCAACACCGTCTCAAACCTGATCTCATATTTCTAAAAACCATCCAACTCTGCCACATTTTAAAAATTATACTAGTGCATACATAGTGCATATAGTGCATCTGTGTCCTGCCTGAGATCCGGTGAGATACAGGCCACGCAAGACCTTCATCACTGTAACGTCCCCCAGAAGATCAACATACATTTACGGTCAACCTTGAAGTTAACATCGCTATTGCCGTCCCATGATTCCAGGCTGAATCTCAGGGGTGAGCCCAATCAGAATGCTCTTATAAAAGAAACTGTTCCGTGGAGGCCAATCCGAATCGTGATGGACAGAAGCAGCACTGGAACGCCGTGCAGTTCCCGAGGGCTGTTTGTGGGAAAGGCCATGATTGGAATTTGTAATGAGCTCCAGACCTGTAAGAACGCTGGACCTCTGTTTCGCTTTCTCCCCTTTTCCACACTTCGCCCATTTCCAGTACCTGCCCATATAAAGTAGGCCTGTCAGGTGCTGCGTGGATATGCTTGACTAGTCGGAAACCATTGGAATTGCAGATGGCTTGGAGGAAGATGGGACATATTCAGAGTTTGACAGACTGATATTCCAGCCTTATTTCTAAAAAAAAAATCTCGCAAGCGGTAAATAGAATGGATCTCTTTACAAAACAGCAACAAGTACAATTGTATAAAGATTACCACACAAATGTTTAAGAATTACACATTATTGTTAATTTGGAATCCATTATTAGGTTGACAATCATAAAATGTTTCTCAACAAACTTGATGAGGTTAAATGTTCTGTGTTACCAAACTAAGTAGGGCTCATATGTGAAGGTTATGTCGGATAGTAAACATTTTTTGTGAAACTCCAATTTTACATTGGGGTAAGGGTAGGTAGTGTTGACTAGCCAGACCATAGGCCACAAGGTCTGGTCTGCATTAGTGCTTATTTTAGGCTGTGACTCTGTCACAAGAATAAGTAAGGTTTACCTTAAATATATTATCATGGTATAGTAAACTATTACTGTAAATAGAAATTCAACCTTAAGGAAAGGTTGTGCTTGCAACTTATAAATAATTTTACTTTATAATTAATAAATATTGTTTTAAATAAATAAATAATGCTACTTTATTTATGGGAAATGTAGAACCAGTCATTTAGATTAGAGCTTGTCATATTGAAAAAAGTCATGATTGCATTTAGGGTTAAATGTCACATGCTCAAAAACATCTCAAAAACTTTTCACCATCTACACAAAGCTGATAAATTATTTCATAAGAACATTTTTGGTAGATAAGTTCATTTTGGGTCATTCATCTTCATATTTTCACATTCACTTATCGCATCTTGGAGTCGGGTTGAACAGGCAGTTTATGATTGTTCTGTTACCCAATAATTTTATACAGCCCAGGACTTTGCATTACAAAAATGTTACATTTATAAAAAATTCTCATGTTATTTTCTGAATATTAAGTTGTGAGCATATTTGTGTGGGGAGTGAATGAAACTTTATCGGAAATGTTGCAATAATCTGTCTCTCCAGATCAGACATTTGAAGCTACACAGGAGATAAACTGCACATCTTAATGATTTCCATGTGGTTGTGTTTAAACAGCCTGATAGGACGGTGCATTGATCTGTAGGTGTTTGTGAGCCTAAATAAATTCTTAGTTTCCACTAACTTGTTGCACAAGAAGTAATTTATTGAAAATTCCAAATCCATTTTAGCATCTACAAAACAGGTGGCAACTCCAATAATTGAGGTTTGAAGCTGTACGCCAGCAGTCAATAACATTCATTTCAGCCATTTCTGGGTCAGCCAGCTGAACGCTAGTGTCATAATGGAAAAGTTAAAAAAACATGGAAAAATTTGGTTCTTAGTAAAATTAGTTTATTTAAAAAAAACAGTGTATACATTAAAGAAGTTTACGTCTAGCTGGTGGAATTTTTTTAACAGGACCTACCTAAAAACACACATTAATATGGTTTACCCTGATTGGCTGATTTGCAATGAAGTATTCTCAATGTCCTTTTCATAGGATGGTGTTACAGTTGCCATAACAACTTAATGAGCTTGCAGCTGCTCTGGCTGTTCTCTCAGGGCCACTGGTTAATGTTAAAACACTACAAATTAGGGGTTTTATATCACTATGGTAAAATGGACACTGCACTGTTAACCTAGTACAATCAGTTTGAATTTGTTATGTATATTATTGAATGTGATTATATTGTTATTTATGATTAAATAAAATAATAATAGATAATGCAAAAATGCAAACACTTACATTTACCAACAATATTGAATTTTGTAGACTCTAGAATGAAAAGTTGAAGTTCTTCTTCGGTACCAAAATGTTTTTTTTGTTTCAATGACATAATTTACCTCATGTTAAGCCTAGTTTATTCCCGACAGGTTATATTATAAATATACCTTAAAGGAGTGAGTGCCAACAATGACTTCATCATGGCGCTTAAGGCAACATACATCACAAAGCTCTGTTACACTTTTGTTGTTGTGCTTATTTTAAAAAGTGAATAAAGTCCACTAGCTTATGTACAGTTAATAAAAATTTAAGTACGTTTAAGCAAGTGGATCACAACCTTTTTGAGCAAAAATCCCCCTCATAGGTTTTTTTGTTGCTTTAGATTAATTATTTTAATTATTTAAAATAAAAAAATATAATTATTTAAACCCCCCCCCCCTTGGAATAAAAATTATTGTAACATTTAAAGACATTCGAACACTGAAGAACAGTAAAGTTTCTAATAAAGTCTGTTTACAAACCCACAAAACAAATGACTGTCTTAATCATTTTCACTGTCAGATGTCTATTCTAATGGCTGAGAGACTTTCCTGGTCGTGTTTAGGGAAACCAGAGTCAGAGAACCAGGCCTACAAAAGCTTAAACACACAGTCTGAATGTGGACTGTGACTGTTATTTGTAGACTGCTGAGTGCTTTTGGAACTGGCCGCTGTGTTTTGCGTAGTAAGCGCTATCATATATCAGTCAGAGCAGCGTTTTCATCTGAATTAATCAGCGGGACGCATGAAACGAGTATAAATGGCTCTCAGCGCCTCTGAGGTGCGCGTCCAGACTGCTGTGGTTCGCGCCAGAGTGAACACATTATAAACAAAGCCTTTGTCCATTACTTTAACTCCATCTTTGTAGAATTATCTAGTTATTTGTCTTTGACTCCATTCCCAGTTGTACTTCATGTTTTTCCCAGAGTTAATATTGCATCTGTAATTACGTTTTCATCAGCATTCTCCTAATACGTCAATTTGTAAACCAATTTAGCTCTTGGCGCCATGCAGCAGTTCTGGCACGAAGTGGCGTTTGCGGCATTTTACATTTGTTTACATTTGGTTTAGTTTCTTTTCAACATGTCTCTGCGCTTGACTGGCACAGATAACTTAGATGGACTATTTTCAGGCCAAATGTGTGGGGAATGTCGTCGATGAGGTTAGAAACGCTTAAAAAAAGCATTTCATTGAGTTCCACCTCACTTTGAATACTCACGGACATGTCAGCCATTGCTGAATTCAGTGCAGAGCAATGAAAACACCTTCATTCTGGTAACTTCATCGTACACGGGCCGCTTGACCCTCCTCAGATGTTCCTCAAGGATTCAGAACTGTGGTATTGGGGGACTTGACACAGCTGAATACACAAAGCAAAAAGTCTTCTCATAAAACACAGCTATTAAAGATGTCCTGAATTACTGTCTGATTGCGCGGTTTCATGCTTTTGTGAGCTGTGTCTCCAGGTCACGCTCAAGGCAGATGTGCAAATGGGTGATTGTTAAGAAGGCAAGACTTCAACTTGAAACCCAAGCCTGTGTTGGGAAAAACAGTATACTGTGAAGTATATACTGTATACTTTAGTTTCAAAATAGTATGTAGCATGCATTGGACCATTGAACATGACCATTACATGTGCCATCCAGTTGTCATCTACGCTAAAATGTTTACATGTTTACTTTGCGAGGAAATTCTTACCATAACTTGATGACGCTATTAACAAAATTAAAAATGTTAAACGTTCTAAACGTTAAACAACTGTAATTCCTTTAAGTACACACTGAAACGCAAGGTCAGGTCAAGCACAGTGCATTGTGGGTCACAAGTTTTTTTTAAATTAGCAAACTGCTATGTAGAGTCTACAATTAGCATTTTTAATTTACATTTTTTATTATTTATTGGTTTATTCAAATTTGAATTTGCAATTCATTAAAGTGCTAATATAAATGGTTATAATGTCGTATCCCATATTTGACAGACACCAAAGGTTAACTAGCATCAGTCACATTAAATAACTTACTGAGACTTCAAGGTTGTCTAGTACTTTTGGTGGGCTGAGTTAACAGTATTCAAGGGTAATATGGGGTGGACCCAAATATATTGGTCTCTGCATGCAAGCCGTGTGTGTTTTGCTTGTTTTACTTTATTTCAAGTAGTTACTATACAAAATACAATTTCTGTGGGAAAAAACACTTGTCAGATTATCCTCCATTTAGCTCACTGCACATCAAACTTCTAAGATAATACGTATAACTTGAGGTGTTTCTTCAAGTACAACCACTTCTTGTCACGTTCATTTTTTGTTTAGTGTTTTAGACTTTTAGCAAAGTCATAAATGTACTGGTTAATTAGAAATGACACCACAGGGTTGTCCATTCTTTAAGGTCATTTGTGGTCAGACACAAAAAGTTATATAGAGCAGTGAAAATTAAAAGATACATTTGTAAAAAAAAAAATAATAATAATGAAAATCATTTAACTCAATAAATACTGAAATAATTTAATTTACTTTTTGTTTTAAATGATTAGTATTATAAATATTTTATAAATCTATTGGTAACATATGAGTTTATCATGTGTACAAATGCAGTTTTTGTGTCACACAGATGTACTACGATGATTTTTCCCCAGTTAAATGGAAATTATAAGACTACATTCTAATCCTTAGAAAAGGTCCCTGAAGCAGGACAAAATGACCCCCATGTGATAAATGGGGCCCCTGGAAACAGAACATTAGAGGGTCTAATGGGCCCTCTGATTGCTAATCAAAAACAGCTATGGAAAATTGTAGGTTGGGAAACACGGACAGCAAAATCTGACTAATCAAATATTACATTGTTGGCGTAATATCCCTAAAGCTAAAGGAAATGTGTACAAGAAAAAACATACAATATAAATACATACGTGTATGTATAAATACATAAGTGTAAACCTTTTTGAGACCAAAGAAAAAAACTTATAACCAGCATTGTAAAATAACCTTGTTAAGTTTGTCATTGAGATAATGGGCCATTAATACTTTATTTTACAATGCTGGCTGTAAAGTGTTTTTGGGTGTAAGGTGTAAGAACCGTAAAGGACTGTAAAGTTTGTCTCTGTATGTTTTTTTTTGTCTCTGTATGTGTTTCTTTAATGGAAGGGATAAGGAAATATTAGGCATACTTAAAAATGGTTATTGTCAGTACTTTCACATTACTGTAATTTTGATACAGTAATGTTTGTATTTGTTTAACAAGTCAATTAAGTATACAACGGAAATCTAAGGAATGGTGTTATGTATAAAATACTTTCTTATATAAAAGCATATACTTTAAATTTTTGTTTATAAATATTTTATCTTTTGCTTCTCATTACTCTAATGAGATATTTTGCATCACATTACAGATTGGTTTAAGTTACATGCTGTCAAATTTGAATCAACTGTATTAGACGTAAAACTTTACAGCATGAAACCTCAGCATGAACCTTAAACACAACATCCTGTTATTTAGGACGGACAGACATTTGAAATCCAGACTGAATACATCTACTTCTTACAGTACTCAGAGGATTTGTTTGCATTTGCCGTATGGTTTGATGATGGTCTCAAATGCATGTCATGTAGAAAGAGTAAATTTTCTTGGAAGATGTTCACAAGCGACTAATGTTGGCGATGATAGGCAGGGTGAGAAACACGTGTTTGGCTACAGCTCGTGTGGAGCTTGAGTTTCCGTTCTGTCGGATGAAGAAAGATCAGATACCATCTCTGTCCAATAATCGCAAACATTCGTACCGATGTCTTTCGTCTGGCAGTTCTGAAGACCAGGAGTGTGGTTGAACTTCTCCGATATTTTGATGAATGAACGTCTCAATAAGGCATCTGTAAAAAAAACAATTGCGTCTGGTGCACACTACTGTGTCACCACTTCCTGTTGGAATGATTTTGTCTGCTGCATATAAATTGTCTAGCCTTGCTTGCGGGCGAGAGAGGAGCCCACAGTAATGCCTGATTGAAACATCCGAAGTCTTGACTTTCCAGTGTCTTGAGATACTTCTCAAGCCGCTTTAGTCGTTCACAGAAAAAGGCTTCACGAATGTTCACGAATTACTCACACATGGAAAAAATGTCAATCTCTGATTAATTTTTGATTTTGTGTATAATGTTTAAACTAATGTTTTTTAAAATGTAAACTACATTCTTTTATCGCAGGTTAACAATAAGCAAGCAGTAAAGTGTAAACTCTGCGCTATGAAATCATCTGTTTGTTTGAAGGACCAGATATGTCAAGTTACTCAGAAACAATATTGAGAGGTATTTGCATCTCTGTTGATCTTGTGCAAACTTAGGAATATGAAAAACATAGTAACTTTACAGATTATATTTGTTACAGAAATGAATGATGCTTCAAACCATGTGGTTTACTGAAACAAGGAAGTGCGTTTGCTTTTTAAATCAAACTTACTAATTTTTGCAATGATATAAAACTGGTGAAAAAAAATGTAGTTTTTAAAATAAACAGGTTTTTCCAAATGCAAACTAGTGAAGCAGAAATGACACACAGGGTTTTAATAAAGAATGCTGAACTCATTTACAGTTGTACATTTTGCATCAATTGCCATTTTGTTATAGAAAGGCATAAGCATAATTATGGCATGATTAAGCCTTTTCATGCTCACCAGTGCCTAACTATAATTAAAATCAAGGGCAAAGGGGACCCCATAGACATTCATTGAGGTGTCTCTGCAATTGTCATTAGAATATAGAATTAATGCTTTCATTTATCTTGATACTGTATCTAATTTTCAACTCTACTGGCTCTGTGTCAACTTCACACTGTGTGAAAGTGTTAATTAGTTCCTGTTATAAGACACAAATTCAATCGAGTGCAATTGTGGCATTTACTGTTTTCCATAGTTAATTTTACATTGTATTTCACATTCGTACATACATACATATAGGCATTCAATACATACATATAGGCATTCAATACATACATATAGGCATTTAAATGTGGCAATCTGACAAATTTGTTCGGTGGGCCACGTTTCATGTGGATGGTCTTCCTTATTGTACAAGCATTTAAATGCTTCTAAATAATTTCTTTTCCAGACAGAATCCTTTGAATGGTTTTTAAAGCGCACTTAAATCAAGCGCACTTTCCTGACACATCATTTTGATGTTGAATGTAATGTGATGCTCTTTTTGTTTATCCCTCCATTTCTCATTGTAACATGCTGTTATTTTCTCATACTTAGAGTCAGAGGTTTTTTTTCTGAAACTCTTAACCGCAGGCCAAATTTTAGACTGTAATTTCAAAATCTTTCAAGCACAGCACCTCACTCTGAATATTTATATAGTAACCACCTTACTATACATTAGCAACCACCTAGCAACCCTAAATACCCTATTAACCGCATTTTTAGTTTTTGCCAAACACCCATCAACCACTCGAAACACCTTAGCAACATCATAGCAACCATCCGGAAGACCTCAGACATGACCGAGCAGCCATATAGAACCCTCTAAAATGCCTTAAACCTGTTTTAAAGAGGTCCTGTTATGCCTTGATTGTGTTTTTTGGTAAATGTTTCCTAGTACGTTGTCCAGAAATGTCACATGAGTTGACACGAAAGGGGCGGAGTTTATTCAAATTCTGGGCATGATGACATCAAGAATCAGGAAGAAGTGAGCTGTCGTTTCTTCCATTCATTTATTGTAGTCTTTAAAAAGGTATTTTGGTAAAAGAGGACATGTCTGATTGCAGTGAACTTTAGACATAACTTTAAAGATGTTGTTTATGCTTAAACAACAACATTACATATTAACTAAAGCTGAAAAAAGTAAAAACACATAACAGGACCCCTTTAAACTTTTATGCAAGGCAACATTTAAAATATGTCTTGGCAAACTTTCTTCTGTATTCTTTTACTAAGTCTGTTTATTAGCTCCAAAAGAACTCATTGAAACGTGAACATTTGTGCTCACATGTTTATGTAGATAATTTAAGTTATGCATTGTGCCCAACACAGTGGATGTCTCACTGCTTGCTTCACAAACAGCGTTGTTGATGTTAATTGGAGCAGTGTGGTTGGACTGCTCATTTGAGTGTTAAATGCACTCTTTTTAATTTGTGTACCCTGAACCCCTCTCTAACACACCTACTAATGTTTAGTCTATTCACACTCTCGCTTTCTGGGTTAATTATGCAATATATGCGATGCATTTTTGGTTGGTTGCTCTTTAAATTCTTGTTAGAGGCTTATTATCACCAACTGCGACTCCCCACTGTGATTATTGATCCATCTGAGTTGATAGTTTTTACTCACAGATCTATCTGAAGATGACTTTATACCGTGGCTGGTTCTTAATTAGGTTTCTTCGCTCTCTGAGGCTCATTAACACTGTTGGCATCGGGCAGATATGCACGATATTGATCTAATTGTCCGAGAATGCTGTTCTACTCTCCAACTTTCCTATCCAGTCTTTTTAATGAGAACCCAGCAGTGCCAATTTCATTGACTGTCTCTCGCTTCGTCTGTATAAGGAGACTGTCACTAATTGGCAATTTTCTGTTTCACTGCTTTGTGATCAACAAAGGTATCGTCACTGCATGTCACTGCGAATTTAACCGTTTTTTCACACGTGAAAAAATCTGCGACAAATAATACGGTGAATAAAAGGCTCAATAAATGGATTGTTGGCAAAGAATCTAATTAACCAATGGGTGTGAGCATGACCAAATGTAAAATTATCGAATTAAAATGATTGTAAATTATTCACCCTCAATAACCAAGAAACTAGCTCGCTTTGACTGTAATATTTTAGAGAAATATAATCGCTGGGATTGGCCGTTAACATTGATGGACAGCTCTATGAACTTTTATACTGCATGGTTTCAGATACAGGTTAGACTCGAGTAAAATCAAAACTAGCAATATCTATTTTGTAATTTAATTATTCTTTTAGGTTCATTCGTTTTGAGGAATTAGTCAAATGGGTGAGCAAAACAAATACACTCATACACTTAATAGTTTTTTGTGATTTGAAACTCTATGAAACGGTAACAGGATACCTTAAAATGCAGAGGATTTTAGAAAACTTAAACAGACTTAAACAATTTCAAGTGGTTTATTGCTTTAATTTTACCTGAAGAATTTTAAAGCTTTAGGGATTCTTTGGCACACAGCCAGACTCTGAAAGATTACTTTTACTGTAGCAAAATTTCAACCAAAAGCAGCCAAATCTTGACACACTTCTTATTGCATTTGTTTCAGATTATATGAGACCATTTTCAAAAGTGTAGTATGTAAATTTACTGAAGTATTTTGAGAAGTCCTCAGTAATCACTGCTTACTTGAATTACAGTAACAAGCCGTTGTGGTGATCAAAGCATGTCACACATTATCTTTTTTCTTACCAAACTCTATGTATGGGACGTCCTTCTAACTGTAGTCATGTGAACAGTCACGCCTGCAGGAATAAATCGGCATCTCTGCCCCCTGTTTCTTACTGGCCTCATCCGTCTGCATTTCTACAAGCCTTCTTTATTTATCAATTTCTTCATGTTAACTTCCCTGGAGACAGCCGACATCTGCTGCCTACACTTTGAAGATGCCCCTCTCGGCTCAATTATTAACAGGGCTGCGGCCTCATTTGCATGCGGTTGCATGAAAAAGCGCATCACTAACAGGTGGTGGAGTGAATGCATGCAAGCTGGGCTGTTTGATAAATAAAATATATTATGATAATGACGTGTACAGAAATGAGAGATCAGACTGGAGATAAGCTAGTGTCCTTTGCAACCAGGGATCAGTCACGTTGGTCAACTAGTCGTCCAGCAACTGACTAGCTGATTAGTGGAGCTGATTAGTTTACATTAGTTTAATGTGCGTCGGCATTTTGACATTTTAAACACGCAACATGATTGAATGCATCAATGCAAATTGTGTAAATGCAATAAGCCCCACAACCATACAGTATGAAGATCACACATTGCCCTCCGATCTATACTTACCCCATGATGAAAGTTATGTGTATGCCTGGCCAGTGGTTTGGGAGTCAGTGGGAGTCATGAGACAATGTGTCTTCTGCTCAGAAGGTGAAGATCAGGGTCATTTATCAACTGTTTGATCTTATTTCTATAGCATTACTGTGGAGCTGCTTACTGATCTTAAAATTACAGGTGCTTCAGTGGTTATTGAGTTACCTTTAGCTGAACAGTCACAGCATGCTGCTAGCAACACCACAGTCATGAGTTTGAGTCATAGTGGATTAAATGTTGACCTTGAATACAACCAATACAAATCATCTTGTAAAACTACTTAAAAGTAAGACACGGTTTACCTTCTCTGTAGTGTCAGCCTATTGGGAAACAGCAAATGTTACCAGAAACAGATTTCTACAATTATCTTAAAGTTTGCTTGAGCAAAGATTTGTGATTTAGCAACTGCATCTTACTATATGGGACAGAATTGGCCCCTAAGCTGCTGATCACAGGAGCCCTTGAGTTGTCAATCATCACGCTAATGAAGGGGCGAAAGGGTGAGGGTGGAGCTAAGTTAATGAAGGACTAACAAACAATCAGCTACAAGATCTTTCCTCCTCTGAAACCTGGTGTTTCAGGAATCAAGGCCAGATGTGATTTGGGGGTAAAGGGTCTTGGGGAAGTGCTGACTTTAAAGGTCACACACGGCCAGTGTATTTACTCCTCATTGCGCACAGCTGTGCTTACGATCTACCTACTTTGACCTTTGAACCCTGACCTTGTTGTAGCCCTCTAAGAATGTGGGGCTATTGGTTACCAGAGGCCATTTTTTCAAGATATGCTTCCAGGCCATTTTGTTTTCAAGGCTGTGCTATGTGTGTCCATTTAAATAATTAATGACCAACGACCATATCTAAGGTACCAGATAAGAGCTTTCCTATTTCAATACACATTTAACAGAAATAATAGAATAATAGAAATATGAACATATTGTTAGGCAATAGTTATTATTATTATTATTATTAACACGTGGACCATTACAATAGGAATCACATAATACAAATAATGACATATAAAGCTTAACAGATTAATTCATGTACATAGATAAAGAAAGTAGAAATTTTGAGATCTTTCCATGGATATTAAAAAATCAGGACCTTTAATGAGATAAACTCAGACTTAAAGTACGTTCAAGTTATACATTTTATCACTACATGTGCTCCCTCGGATTTGAACCCACAACCTTTGCGCTGCTAACACAATGTGCTACCAGCTGAGAAACAGGAACACTATGTCTTAGATATTGATTATGTATTAGCTTTTAGTCAAACTCTGGTTTAATCTATTTTAATCATTACCAAACTAAGTTTTACTATTTTAAATTCACTGCGGGCCTCTGTGTAAAATATTACTCAGATTTTATAAGATGTGTAAGAAAGATGTCTCTCTCTCTCTTATAGGATCTCTCTCTCTCTCTCTCTCTCTCTCTCTCTCTCTCTCCCCAATGCCAGAAAGAAAAAGAGGATGACTGTGGCAGTAATGCGTTGAAAGATTGTTGGAAGCATGTTTTATGCTGGAGCCTGGGGTAAAGTGTAGATGAGAACAAATGTGAAGCAGGTCGGGTAGCCCATTTGCCCAGATCTGTATCTATCCTTGATTAAATACAGTCACACTTCACACTTTAGCCAGGCGTCAATTTAGCTGCTTCCCTGGAGAATGAAAAATCAATATGAATAGAAAATGTAGACTGTCAATGTAAATCAGCCTAAAAATGTTTTGGTAGCAATTTAAATGAATATACAGTAAATGTGACAACATTTTAAAAAGCTGAAGCTAAAAGCTGAGAAGGTTTGTACCCCAATATCTTTATATATCTGCGTTATTCTCATGTCCCATGATGTTTCTCACAAAAATTAGGAAAACTTCTGACAAACTGTGAGCCATCAACAATTGTGAATGAGCTCAGGAGCTTGTTTTCTGTAGGCAAATAAAACGCATTCATTAAATCTAAAACAAAGTAAGGTGAAATTATTCTCCACTTGACCATCGAAGGACAAAGAAAAACATGAGTGGACAGTTTTCAGGATGGCATAGAAATAATGCAAAGTTTTAACACCAGTGATAAATTGTTGAGTCAACAACTTTCAACAGTGCTGCAACACCACAAGCACAAAAAGTTACAAAACAGCGGAAAAAGAGTTCAGTCTGAATGAAAACAGAAAAATGGACTTCAAATAAACATGATGATGAATTAGTTCCTCTTGGAAGAGCAGGTTCGGTTGTTAATTAACAAATAAATCCAAGGAAAATTGGCATCCTACTTTTTCTCATAGAAGTGTGGGCATAGTTAACTTAAACCACCCTGCCAGATCTTTATTCAGTGGATAAGGAGTGATGTTATACATTTTGGTTGTACACCTATTCAGAGATGTGTCTTCGAAAGTAATACCCCTGAAACCCTCAATCTGTAATAGATTTAAAAATATCTATCACACGACTACATGATTCTTTGACACAGACCAGCTACAGGGCAGAAAAACAATCAATATCTGCTCCATTGTAGTCTTACACTAAACTGCTGCTTCTAAATGGTTTTGGTCTCAGAAGAAATGCCCACTTAACTCTTATTTGCAGCATCTGGCCATGGTTGACAATTGTGAGAGCTGTATTGCTATTTGACCACTTACTGGACCCTCAGAAGTCCTTCTACAGCCACTTCAGTTTCTTTACCTCTAAAGATTATAAGATACCCTTTCTGGTTGGTCCACAAGTAACTCTTTACTCTACAAAGAGAATATACTGTACTAAAGCTAGACTACACACATAGACAAACAAGCTGGCATGTCCTCTTTTGTGTTTCAGTCTAATAAGTGTAAAGAAATTCAGCTATATGCAGTATTGTAACAATACACCTCTACAGGAAAAAAATGAATGAACCGTACTCGTGGTTGCCAAATCTTTTATAGACACATGGTGAGTGAATTTCATTGGAGAGCAACAGTTCAGCAGAGTTGTTAAAGTCCAGAGATTTGTGCTTAGCGTTGAGCATTCTTTTTGCAGACAGTGTAATTTATCATAGCATTTCCAAAGCCATATGTAACGGTTAGTGTATTGGATTGTGTTTCAGAGTTTCCCTGACTGAGTGGTCGAGTTATTCAGCGACACTTTTTAAGTTACCTTTTTGATTGTTCTTTTGGCTTATATCAACTTAGTGTTTCTCAACCAGGAGGCCGGGGCCAACTAAAGGGCCCCAACAAACTACAAAAGAGGCCTCAAGATAACTTAAACTTGTTTAAAATAAGTGAAAAAACAAGCTTAAAATAAGCTTAAAAATCAAAATGGTCTTAGTGTTTGGTTATTTTTCTTTTTGTAGTTATGACACACTGTAGATTTTTTTGGCTATAAATTGTGTTTTACTATTTCTTTGTCTGCCATTTCATTATGCAATATTCAGGTATTTTATATTATTGCAAATCCTATATACCCATCCTAGAAACTTCTTTCTAAGTCATTCTTAGAAATCTTCTTTCTAAGCACCTTTCTAATCTCCATGTAAGATGGAACAGCATCTTCCTTAGTATGACACCTATCATATATCATGTAAATTGACTAAATATTGCATAGTGTTAAGTACATAGTGTTTTAGTTGGCAGTTTGAATACATGACCCTCTCATAGACCACTAACAGAGAGGTACGAGCATTCACACGTAATGACGTGTTTCTAATGCACGTCCATTTATTCAACTGGTCCAAATGTGTGGTAACTTTCATCAGTTCAGTCAACTCTTTACTCATAAACCAACTACAAACCTAGTATCCTTAATTAGATTTAATAATATACATTTTACAATGAGCAATGATACCATGTATTTTATTTTCAGTGTTGTACATGTTTCATAATTTTTCTGTTTTCTGTGTTTTGTTTCTCATTATATGTAAAGCTGCTTTGAATCAATGTAAAATTGTAAAAAGCATAAATAGCAAAAACATAAATAAAAATAAATTGAATGGTGTGTGTGAGGGAGGGTGGGGGGTGGCTTGAAGTATAGGTCCCCCACCAATAGTTCAAAAAAAGGTTGAGATCGTCTGTTCTATATTATCATGAATTAATTCATGATTTGTTTTATTGGTTATATCAAGGCATAGAACACTTCCAAACTTCAATGTTATTCAACGCTCTGTAAAAATATAATCACAATGGGCATTTGCCTGTTTCCCAGTCTGGTGAAAGTGTTTAATCACGTTGCAACCTCATCTGTCTTCACTTTGGCTGACTGAAACAGTCAAACGCAATCAAAAATGCTTCAAATGCTTCAACTGTGACAACATCCTATTCCTGGAGGTTCAGTGTCATTCAGGGCCAGAGAGATTCCGACATTACCATTCTCCATCCAGTGAGAGTTAAACTGAACTGTCGCTGTCAAAAACTGCATGTGGTATCTGATTCCACAAGTTACTTCCAAGAAACAATAGAGGAGATCATGTTTTCTGGCAGGTTTTCCTCACTGTGTTTGTTTACTTTGGCTGATAAAAATGTGCTGAGATTTTCTCATTATAAACTCACACACTAATGATTAATGTGTACAGGGGTTTCGCTTTGTTTCCAGTAGCTGAGAAAACAGGTTATTGTATTATGAACCCATTTCTTGGGTTGTCGCTTACCCAAGACCCTTAAACCAGACTTCATGATTAGTGTCAGTCAATTTTAGAGAGTAACTAACTAAATGTAGCAACGCTAATATATGAATACATTAGCTGTCTTCAAGTCTTTTTAACTGTTGTTAATATCACATAGCAAAAACAGATTTACAGCCGAAAACAATATATATAATATAATTCAACATAATAATAATTTAGCATTCTCGCCTAAAC
Organism: Ambastaia sidthimunki; assembly: GCA_036877625.1. Taxonomy (NCBI): domain Eukaryota; kingdom Metazoa; phylum Chordata; class Actinopteri; order Cypriniformes; family Botiidae; genus Ambastaia; species Ambastaia sidthimunki. The sequence goes on along the minus strand of JAZGTK010000020.1, from coordinate 267,590 downwards.
TGCCACTAGCATTGAAAAGTTTGATTCATTGGTTTATTTGGATGGTATATGTAAATGCATTGTCTTCTTTTTACAGTAAAATGGAGCTATTCCTTAGTTTGTTATTAATGACCAAATAATTTTAAGTGTGTTCTGGGTTTTTTAATTGTATTTAGTTTCAATATCTCGGTTCAACTTAAATTCATCCTAAATAAAAGTTTATGTTATCAATAAGAAATTATAATTCATGTTGGTCTGTAAGCAACACCGAACCTTAAAGCATTTCTAAAGTTAACAATTATATTAAGAAGTCAATGCTGAAATTGTTATTCATTAAAACCAGTTTAAAATAATATTAAAAAGAACAGAACTATAAAATTTAAAATAAGGTATAAAAATAATATTTAAAAAAATGGAGGTAAATAGGGTCCTTATGAGAATAATGTGACCTATGATCTTAAGCAGCTGGGGTTAGGGTCAGGTCAGGTCAGATACAGGGGCCATAGGAAGGGGTCTGAGTCTTGAGGGCCATCCCTGGGGTGCTCCCCATATGTCAGTGAGGTCCTGTACACCCACTTCCTCATTGATAGATTGCCTTCTAAATGGTCACTCCAACCAAGTAATTGTTTTAAGAGACTCGCTGACTTGCTGATTGAGGAACTGCTGGATGCAAAACAGTTTTCAGCACCTCAAAAACTCAACACCAGGCAAAAGCGATTGCCAATGAAGGCCTGGCAAAACCAATGAGCTAAGACAATGCTACACTATTGACACCATCGGTGTTCGTAATGGCACAGTGAGGCAGGACAAACAAACGAAGCGATTGGGTGGGGTTTACGGCCTCCATTCGCACAGCTGTTGCGTACACGAGAAATGGAGGCCCGGTGTGGCATTCCAGAATTCCGTCTCGTCTGAGCGGCTGCACTCTTGCCCTCTTTTAGATCCCAATCACTGTTGGCTGCCGTGCAGGCGGCTGCGGGCTTCACCTCCACCCGATTACACTAAATAAAGTCCAAGAAAACTGTTGAAGATTGCTCCAAGTTAGACAAAAATTATTTCGTCTGTTTGTCAAAACTGAGCTTAATGAGCATTGCCAGGTAAATTGTCGAGCACGTATTGAGTCCAGTAAAATGAAAAAAAAAATCGATGCGGTGTTTACCAAGTTAAATTTAGCCTTTAATAGTCTTAAAAATGCTTCAGTCGTGTTGGTTTGAGCTATGAACTAGCAAAATAATGTGGTGACAGTTGCACATACCAAACCCTAAATATATTAAATCACTCTTCAAGCACCAAAAGTACAGTTTTGTCTCCACTGGCTCTTTCAAACAGACCATAAATGGACAAACTAAACAAAACAGCTCAACAGGTTAATTTTGTTGGTGAAGTCAAGGGTAACATTGCCGGGAAATATTTTGGAAGCAAGTTAACTTCACCACAGATTACGCTTGACTTGACCTGATTTTGGGCTACTCGTCAACACCCTTGGAACGGTTCAGCTGTTTCATTCTGATTTTTTTTTTGTTTAGCCGGATAGAAGTCAAGGAGACCCACCTTGAGAAAAATGGGTGAGAGGCTTTCATGCACTAAAAGGAAACTCAATTCAAAGAAATTCTATTACATGAGATCATTTACACACAGCTGGTACTGTAACCTGCTGATTTTGACCATTTAATAGGCAGCCCCTACATTTTGCCCTCCTTTAAACAGGAAGTGGTACACAGTTTATTTAATTCAGATTTTCCCTGTATCACCGGTCTTCACACCACCTGCTGTTTTATTGGTCGGGGTATTCTGTTGACCGCAATTGTTAAACTCCTGAACCAGACATGTAGTTCAGCCCTCATGCAAGCAGGTCACTTCATGGTGGGATGCTGCCAAATCAGGCAGCGACAGGTGCTGCCTCTCGCCTGACGAGCAGTGGGCGATGTAGATCAAAGCTCACAGCATCTAACACTGAACCCCAGGACCGCCTCAGTAGAATCCTGTGTTATTTTTAATGGAAACTCTTGAACATATGAGCTCGCTCTGTGTGCCTCACTTTCAACAGAAATCATAGTGGAGCTGTGGCATAACAGCGATTACAATAATGGGTTGGAGGACATGTGTCGCTCAACTATAGAACAGACAGTTCTATTACCTCCCTTACTTTTTGTAAATGTACAATATTTTTAAAGAGTTTTGTTTCTCTTACAATAGAACAGCAAGAACAGAATTTAGATAAAATGGCCCTGAGGGCATTGATAAGAATGTATCTTTCAATACCTCAGGCTTTGAAAATGAATAGTTCTTTTCCTACAAACATTGGCAAAGCTGTCGGTGATGAATATATCCATCACAATAACTGTACGTTTTTTTAAAATGTGGCTTCAGGCAGTTTAGATAAAGGATTTCTCAAAGCAACAACAGATTTGAGTCAAAGTAATAAAATGTTTTAGTCTGTAATGACTTTTTCCCCCAGCTGTTCTGGACACCTGCCATACATAGACTGTTCCTCACTGTTGCTTTCCTCAGGTTTGTGACCTGTGAGTCACTTTGGACGGAATTGTTTCACAGTTTGTTGAACTTGTGTTCCTAAACCGGTGATCTCCCATCTTGTGCTCTGCTAATGAACACTTATCTTGGCTAGCAAATGTGTAAATTGTGATGGTAAGGGGGAAATGACCAGCTGTATAGGAAATGAGGCCATAGTCGTGATCTCAGGCGCTATACTTCATTACTTCTCATGTTTTCCATTAATTATTTTAAGCTCCTAGAAAACACAGAACTTCTATTCTTCTGCTCAAGGTGGTCTAGAATAGCTGGTGAGAACTATCAAATTGCTTTCCTATTTATCTCAATAATAGTTTTTTGTAGATACATGACCTACATCCCTGGATCATAGCTAACGGGTATGTTTTTCGAGCCAATCACCTGAGCCATAAATGTCATGTGACTGAGCACTCTGTAGCTGCAGGAAAATAACTTCCTGACCATACCACCACCACATGAACCCACATTATCCCAGTCTGATGTGAAAGGCAGCAGTAAGGGAAAAAATATTTTATGTTTTTATGCATTTTAAAACCCTCCACAAAAACTGGTCACTGGCAAAACATCTACTTTCAACCAATGCTTTTTTTTGCCCATCCATTAGTGAAGAAGGGTGTAGTCACAAAGTGTACTTATAAAATGGAACAGTAGAAAACATCTACCGGCAGAGGGGTAATTTGTTTATGATAACCTGCCAAACCTTTAATTCTCAGTGCTTAAACAAATTTTTGTTTGTTTACAAGTGATCTTGGACGTCATACTGACACATGCTGTAAACGCAAAGATCTTTTAACATTATGTGACACTTTCAGTTCTGGAATAAGTTATTTACTGAGATAAAACAAGCAGTTTTTAGTTAGGTATGCAATGTCAACATGGTGGCTTTCATGAGGGGCCAACCCACTCCATGTAGAATTAAACAGCTTTTCTTGGAAAAAAAAAGTCATGTGGGTATATATAATTTTTAACATATTTGTTCAAAAACTATTATTTTCTAAATACATAAAACTTTACAGTGCACTAAAGTTTACTAAAAAAACATATGAAGAGTAATAATCATTGTCTTTGCTCTGACTTCCATATACTTTAATAAAAACCAAAAACCCAAAGAGTGATTTGTTCTAAAGAATTTCCACCATTATTGAGTTTTTGATGCGTGTCCAGTGACAATTTATCTTAAAAGGGAGTGGATAGCGTGGCTGATGGATTGATAAATGTCCGACTATTGTGTAAACAGCCTAAGGAGCACACATGCCTGGACGTAGCCCCCCCAGGGCCCCTGCACATTGCAAAGGGGATATTTGCGAGTCTCGTGTTGACGGCAGTGAGGTAGGATGATAGATGAAGATGTATGAGTGCAGATAGACCATTAGATTATCACTAAGTCTATATGATGCAGTGGTGTAATCAATCCCAAATCCTACCGTCTGTCCCATTGGCAAGACATGTCTACTAGACCACGCCAGACTAACAGCCGCACTACATGAAACATATCTGTGCTCAGCACTTTTTTATTTCCAATATGATTTCCTTTTCCCTTCATGTCATGAGCCCAAGTGATCTTTCCACAGGCGTGGAACTGGAGCCAATGGCATCTTTGGACAATTATGTTGTTTTGAATTTTCTCTTTCCGTTTTCACGTGGATGTGATGTTTAAGGCACATATCATGCTTTCCCTCTCAACTCCTGCCAGGACATCTTGTTGAGATGAGCTAATTGTTAGCGGGACAGTTATGGTGAGCAGAAAGTAAGACCATGGGTCAATGTGGGATACACATGTTGAGTATGACTGGAGCCAGAGCTCATGGAAAGCCAAGCCACCTTCACAAAAACATGCAGCGTCACATCAAACTTGTGAAAACAGCTATATGTGGGGATAAACATCCAGATAAACGGGAAAATAATTGAAGCCTTTGAAAGCTGAAACTGAAGGCTTTCATAGTCTCTGCCGATTTAACATTAGCCAAAGGCCCAAGACTTAAACAATGACAACATCTGTGGGCTTTGAAAAATGGCTTCATCATGTTGAGGCAATTTCGCAATTAATCATCACATTGCCAGACCTTCTAAATTTGGTGGGCCTGTTTATGATTGATGTGATTATTGTTTATGATTATTTTGTGTGTTCCAATTAGTCATCTGTACAACTTTGGAAATGGTAAAAAAGTTTTAAAATCATCTAACGAAGCTTCTGCGACCACCCGTTTAACATTACTAGCATCCCTGCAGGAAAAAAACACTTTAAACCAGTCTAAGATGGTTAGCAGGTCAAGCTGGGGTGTTTTAATAGTCTTAGAGGGGTTCTGGGTGTTGTTCATCTGGTCAAGCTGAGAGACCAGCTGACTGATCAGCTAAGCATGCCTAACACTGCTTTGCCTAGACTGGGAGACCCAACATGTCCTCCAACTCATAGGACATCACAGAAACTTTAACACAGAAACTGGGTTCGATCCCAGGGAACACATATATGGTTAAAATGTATACATTAATTGCACTGTAAATCGCTTTCCAAAGAGGCTGCCAAAAGCACACATTTAAATGTAAATGGTGGGTATAGGACTGTGTAAAAGGTTCACACATTGCGTTTAAATGATCCCACCAGCTGGATGGTTTCTATCAGGCTGTTGACTCCCCTATTAAAGTGTTTCCTTGTTCTTGATCCACCAGATGAACAGGAGGTTATGGTGGTTAAACAAGCATCAAGCTGACATAAACTAACCTGTATGGAACTAACTAAACTAATTAGTATGGAAATTCCTGCTGTTTTAGGTACAATTACATTCAGGCATTTATGAGACGCTTACAAGGTAAAAAATAATAAAGCGATACATGGTGGAGAGGCAAAAACATGACAAAGTTTAAATAAAATGGCATGACAAAGTTTAGATCAAAACAAAGTTTAGCACTAACAAAGTTTCAAATCTGACTTTTCAGGATAATTGACTTTATCTGCTAAATAAAATGCTATTTGGACATATCGTACTTAGAATATTCACTAACATTTCATATATCACAATCACAAGATGTAGTGCATTCTACACCCATGTCCACTGGGAGTATTTCAGCCGCAGGAACAGTTGGTGAACAGTAGAGAATGATGGTGCAAACTGAAGACTTCATACAGTTTTGGAGCATTACCAATTACCAGGCAGTTTCAGGACACTTGGCAGGGCGTATTCTCCCTGTCAGGCATGTTGCAGTACATGCGGTGCAATGGCATCCAACATCTGGTTCTCTTTGACAGGTAAAGAAGAATAAGGTGTTCGTGCAACATCAGCACTAATGGAAATGAATGTTGTACTTGAGGCTCTTGTAAACTAGCCTCTTCCTGTGTTTTTTGAAGAACTGAAGCTCAGATGTTTGAAAATGTCCAGCCTGTTTCTTTACAGGAAATAAAAAATGGGTAAGTTATGAAAAGAAAGGAAAATAAAAAGGCATTTGCTTTAGTGTTAAACAGCAGATGTTTGAAAACGTGTGCACAGAATGCAATGAGCAATGCTGGTTTTTAAATCTGTTGAAGATCACGGAACATGGCAACCCGATGCAGGTTGCAGGAAGAAGCAGCTTTGGACACAGTTTTGGTAAAATAAAATTAGCCCAACTTTTACAGCTAATTAGTTACACATGGGAGGCTGCTTGAAAAACTAGGTTGTGGGAGGCTTACTTGAGAAGGTGATGACATTTTCAACATCTTGCAGCATTTTGTGGTGTGGGAAACTCACTGCAAACAATTCTGTCCAGGACATGAATGTTGCGGCAAAGTCTTCCAGCAGAAATTCCACGGAATTGCAAAAGAATAAAGGCAGGATGGGCTCTAGGCTAATAAGGGTTTCGTGATTGATTGCTAAGGTCCTAATATTTGGGGGAGGGGGGGGTAGAGGCTTACAATAATAAGATTTAAATTTGTGTGACAACATTCCGACCCTTTTTTGCTATCGTTCTGAAATTCAACTCAGATTTATTTACATAGTTCTTTTAATGATGTAAATGTTTTACTAAGCAGCTCTGTAGTGTTTATGGCTACACTTTAAGTGAACGTGCACCAAACAATAATCTCAAGCAAGCCAGCAGGGAATTCAATAAGAATGCCATTTGCATGCACTGTTTGCTTTGTATTAACACCCACTTCACTGAAGGAATTACAGAAATCTGGTAATGATGGAATCACTGTTGCCATGATCAATAGAAAACAGTTTTTTTGTTGCTCCAAGCAACTCACAAAAATCTGAGCTGTTGTGTGTAAAGTGCAAATGAAAGACTAATTAGATAAGGGATGTATTTGGCTTAAAGATTTATTTTCAAGATGTAAGTTACAGAAGAGAGCTGATTGATTTGTTTGAGGGTCAAAAATATGACTGGGACCTGACAGCAGCAGGTAGACAGTGGTCACAAATGTATTAGTAAATGTTAATTATACAATTAAAGCAGTAATTGTAGCATGAGGTTTATTTATTAATTAGAGTCATACTTCAAGCCAAAATGAGAAGGTCAGAATAATTATTAAAATTGTTTTATTGACAAGCAGTTTTCATCCCTGAATTCCCATCAGCTCAGCAATGATAATATAAAAAAAATGTACATTTTTGATCCTTAAAATTATTTAGCTAAAATAAAATGTATGTGGTATAAAATAATTAATTCACCTAAAAATAAATTTCATAAAAGAAATTGCAAAAACATGTTAGATTTGATAATTAATAGTCTGATCTGGTTAAAAAATTAAGCAACCAATAAGTCATATAGACCATTATATTTACAATGATTTAGTGTCCGTTTTGAAGCTTAAAAGCTCCAGTCCCCATTCACTGTAACTGCATGGAAAATAGCGACCTACACATTTTTCAAAATGTCCTTTAAAAGTCATACAGATTAGGAATAACATAAGACTGATTAAATAATGATTGTTTTTTTTCTACGTGAACTATTTCTTTAAAGCAGACTTTTAGCCTCTGTTTAACCTGTCAATAACACTGAAATACACTCAGATGTGTGTCTGCACCACTTTCCCCTGAGTAAGGCAGTTAACCCCCGGCCTGCTCTGGGCAGACTGTCCATGCAACAAATGTACTGTAAGTCCCTGTGGATACAAAAGCATCTGCTAACCAACAAATAACCAACAAATGTTGTTGCCACTTAAAGGTCACTTTTATTTAACTGCGCCTGGTTCTCCAAAGCCTGAGCTGAGCTCGGAGCTCAAGTCATGTTCTTTCAGATATATTTCACCAGAACATTAAACCCTGTTCTACAACATGCAAAGCTTCAGTTTAAAGTGGCCACCAGAGGATTGGAGTCTGGAAACAAACATGCAGTGGTCCTGCCAGCGATCTCCAAAACTGAGCGGTGCACTGTATTAATTTTATTAATCAGCTCCACATGCGGACATGGAACAAGAACGAGCGACAGAACACGGAGAAAGAAAACCTGAGTTGTAGAGGATCTACAGAGAGAGAAAGGGGGAGCTGAAGCACTGTGGGATACAGCATGCTGAACGAACACAAAGCACCCCACAGAAAAAGACTGAGATCGTCTTACTGTTTTCTTGCTCACCAAAACCTGGACTTTTACATTTTACACTTTCTTAAAACATTGCTTGCATTTTTTTTCTTCTGAAATACACTTTTAATGTTGGGTAAACCTTCTTGGACCAAAAACAGCTTTGATTTGACGACTATCTAAAACACAGCATGTGAACGTATAAGCAACGTTTAGGATACTGTGTTATTAATACTGTGTTCATGATACTGTGACAATTCATGTTTTAGTAAAAAATATGTACATAATTAAGTAAATAACTAAGGCTGCCAAATACAATTGAAAGAGAGATATTTTCCTGACAAATGGGTTATATCATTTCACAAGACAGAACATTCCAGAACATTTGTATCTAGTTGGAGATTTGCTGGAAAGTGACACAGACACGAATGTAATTAAAAACAGAGAACGTCTGAACGTATGCCTTCCTAATTCAAGATGTCACTGATAACATTATCCAGTAGGATAATGTGTGTATAATCATTTCCAACACATTCCCTACATGCAAATGTCTCTGAAGTCTTTAGAAGTATTTGCAGATTCTTTCTGACAAAAATGGCTGGGTGCAGGGTGACTGAACTTTGGACAAATTTGGTCCATGACCTTTAAACATTCTCTATAATTTAGCTCATTGCTTGTTGGAATACGGGAGGGGCTATTTTGCTGGTAATGAAGTGTTTTGATGAGGTGTTATCATTAGGATTATTATTGGACTATAATCCATAAAACTCATCATTGATTTTCTAATGGCACACTTCTATCCCTGTTTTACATTGTTTCTACAGAGGGAACTTGTTTTCATTGTATTTGCTGAGGGTAGAACAGTCTGAAGCAATTTCAAGGCTCTCTGAATTCTTAAGGACTTACATTCCCACCACTTTGCTTTTGGCAGTACTTTCATTTCCTTGACCAGTTATTTGAAAGAAGAGGTTGGCCTGACCTGAAAATTTGTTATGAGCAGAAAGAAGCTTTTGTAGATTCACTATAGACACCCTGAATTCACTAAACAAGCATTTCAGCTCACAAACCTGCGTCTTATTCACTAACCTGATTCACATTCTCAATGACAAAGTCATTGTCATTCTTTCTTAAAGCACAAACATACCTTTTATATATTCAATTAAGGCTTTTTATTACATTATCCACCATAGTCACAGAAATCAGTGCTGTTTGCCTGGCACAATAAATGATGCTATTACTGCCTGCAGAAAGCTGGTGATAAACAGAGTTTTGCTTGTATGGGATGTCTGTAAACATTTTCTAGTTAACATGGCAGCAACGATAGTCAAGCAGGCAAAATGATGACACTAGCAGGCTCTTAGAGCAGTTGTAAAACAACACTTTACCGTGCCAATGAAGTTGGGGTAGCATGTTGTGTCCTACACAAGTGAGGCCTGCAGGCCCTGGAACTGCATACCTGATTCATATAAATCTAGTAAAAAGTAAATCGGCCACTGAAACAACACATGCAAGTAAACAATTCAGTCACACGCCTCAAGCATTTAATAACCTGTACCAAAGTGCAATACTTTTTGTAATACTTTTCGAATCTTCTTCAAATCTCCAAAAAAGCTTCCATGCTTTAAAAAATAAATGGCTTAACCGTAGAATTTACTGAGCTCTTCTCAAGGGGAATTTAGGTGTCGAAAAATCATTTGGAAGATAATTGAGTGGTAAGCATAGCTGAATCATTACCAAAGGGCTCTTGGGTCTTAAATTAAGAGCGCTTTTCACACCCCAGATTCACTTGAGCTCAAGTGCAAGATGAATTTCAGGGAGCTTGCAGGGATATTGCTTATGTTATTAAAACGCGGCTCTCAGGCGCAGTCAAAGACACCAAAGAATCTCAGGACGCGGGTGGCAGCACACTGTCTCCATTTAGTACACTGACAAACAGCTGCATCCAAATGTTCTCTCAGTAACCCAGAGGGGTCCCAAGTCATTGCCTCCAAAACCTTCACAGGGCCCCACCAACCCCCCCTCGTCCACATTTGAGACTAGAAATGGATTCCAGCACCGGTAATGCTGAGCAGGAACAAATGGACTGTGGACCACCCCTACAACCCCAGTGCTCCCAGAACTCGAGCGCTTACACAAATAAACCGGCAAAGATTTAATGACGTCGGGCTCTTTTTTTTGCACTTGCTTGTTCATTGAAAGATCAAACGGCCCTGAAGCACTGAGGAATTCTGGGAATAGAGATATATTAATCTCGGCCAACCCTGCACTACAAGCAGCTGTATGTTGTCCTAGCATGATTAAGACCGAAGGCTAATTCGCACATGAATTAACTCTCACTTTTGTGAAGATAAATAGTTCAGTTTTGCTTTACAGATTATGTCGACAAATTATGTTAATGCTAAGTTTACATTGTGTAAACTCCTCCACGAGACCACCGGAATTTCATTTCAGCACATCTCTATGCCGCAGCGTCAACAAGACACTTCGGTTTGTTTATGCATTGAAGTCAACACGTTAGCTGCGCAACATGTGAAGTTTGCATTGCTAAATTGTGGCTATCCATCAACACTAGCCTGAGATGTTTTCATGGCTGGAGGAGACAAGCATTGAAAACTATTTCCCCTGTAAGTCCAGCTTCTATGTGTTCAAACACATTTTAACCTCAAAGGGTGCAAGGATCATGTTCGGAATAACATGCTCATTATATTCTCTGGACTATGTCAAATTTCTTCCTTCCTTTCTTTGATTCCTGTTCTCTACCCAGTTCCAGCTATCATAAGAAAGTATGTACAGTCTTAGACAAAATACAGCTTTAAACAGAACTACACACTTACAACAAACACGTTAAGCAGTGCATTAGAAATTTTGCAGAGTGGCTGGAGTTTGACAGCATGCTAAAGCCAGTGTGAGTTTGTGCAATTGTGAGAATAGTTTTGTGAGGATTTCTCTGTGGATAGCAACTGGGCTCAAACAGCATTAGCCAAGATAATGTGTTTTTCAACCATACTAAAGATCACTTAAGCCATTTCCTCCTAAAATCCATCTGGGCCTGAAAATCCATTGGAACAGCCCATCTTAAGTTCAGGAATACTTTGCATAATTTAATGCACCAAACCGCACATCAATTTGAAAACAGCGTGTTTATGTCAGTTGCAATTAGGTTAAATTCAGTTTGGGGAGTCTGGTGACAAATGAAACCGTTTAAATAGATGCTCGGAAAGAATTCATTTTCTGTGGCTGCACGAGTGTTGGAGAACTGAGGTCTTTTTTTGAAGAAACTCAAGCTGGGTATGGACTTTATCTGACTGAAAACATACATAGTGCCCTGCCTTACTGTATACTGCCTACATAGGCAGCTACCTTTTAAGGCAGTATCCAAACCATCACAGGACTTTAGACAACACAGTATGTCATGCTCAGGGAAACCACAAGGTTATACAATTTGGTAATAGGTAAAAGCATTAGCAAAATGCATTGTCAAATTTAAATGTATTTGTAAAATCTTGTGTAAAGGGTATAAGACTCCAAAACTGATTTGATTTTAATAGCATTAAAACTCTGATAATTTAAAATAAATACTACACACAAATATTGAATAAAATAGTCAGTTATATAGACAACCATTTAATAGACAGTTTCCATATATATTTATATCTGTATATGTGTGTGTATACATGTATGTATATACAGTGTAATCATGATACACAATACAGTAGAAGCTTTTACCTTTCGAAACCGCCTACAGGAGCACTTTTAAAATGCCGCTCACATAGACAGCTCAATAGTTTTTAGAACACAATGCTTGAATGTATGTGTGTGTGAGTGATTAAAAGCGTGATACTGCCGCACAACACGCAGAGGAACAAGTTCCAAGTTCTGCTTTGTACGTTACATTCGCCAGGGGTAAATATGTGGCTGGTGGGCTCTGGCCTGCAACAACAAGTGTAGGAGAAAATGCTAATGTAATCAAATATATTAAATACATGTGCATCCATTTAGAGGAAAAGAAGAAAATGTCTTTGTTCTGATCCCCGGCTCGTAAACACATTTTTTCCTTCACAATCCCCCCCCACCCCCCAAAATGTTTGATGTTCAGTAGTTTTTATAAAGCAGCCAAAAGGTGTAACAATCATCCTCAGGGTATTTCAAATTACACTACGATGACATTAACTCAAAATACTAAAAAGCAAAGTCTAGCATGTTAAAGAACGGTTCGGTTTTAGTAAATAAATGGGGGGAGGCCACTTTGTTTTAAAGCTTTATAGGCTGTAGTCCCCAACACTTTATTATAGCTCACAAACAAACTGTGAAAGTTTCTAGTCAACTGTAAAGCCTTCCAGAGTCAGAGCACCTATAACCTTAACCAGATCTCTGCTACACACTTACACACACAGTTTCCAGCTTTCTCTCTTTTTATCAACTCACAACAAATGCAAAAGGTTAAATATAAAACATATTCAGGAAGTTCTTTAGAGGCTGTTTCCTGTTATCTCAAAGCTGTGACGTCTGAATTTGATAAAGTAACATTTATGTTTTTATGATATCATACGGTCACTTTGATTTTGACAAGATTTAGATGCTAAATAGAAATTTTGTGACTAAAATGTCAGTGGAACCTGTGTGTGCAAACATCACCACCTCGATTGGCAAGGTGTTGTTTGTGGTTACCAGGGCATTGCTAGCTGGTTGCTGGTTTGTTTTATATTGGCCTCCAGTCATTAATTAAGACTTAATAACTAACAAAATAACTAAAGTCTGAGCTGGTTAGCTGGTCTTTAAGCTGGTCTAAGATGGTCCTCCTATTCTAGCAAACAGGTCAAGCTGGTCTTTCAGCCTTGCCAAGTTGGTGTTCATCTGGTTTTTAACTGGTGGTCCTCCGCCTGACCAACTAAAATCCAATAAACTGTGGTCAAAACCGGCTCACTAAAAACTAAGCTGGAAGACCAGCAAGAAACAGCCAACCAACTTAGGCTGGTTTTAGCTGGGGGGTTTTTTCAGCACCACCTGATTAAAATTATGAGTTGAACCACTAAACAACATACTTCAACAAGCTGTAGGGTGTGAGGTATCATTTATGAGTGTTGCTGTATGAATGAGTAAGTGCTAAAGTTAAAGTAAACCTAAGTATGTACTAGAGTAACACTGTAAAAAAGTGGTCCCAAATTTTCATTATGGGGTCATACATTAAAATAAAATAATTAATAATAACAAAAATACTTTGTTAATTGTAAAACGAAAATACTTTAAGTCTCAAAAACAAAAATGTTAAGAATGTGATGAAGAAAAAACTATTAAAGAATGTGAGGAACTTGTAAATGTGAGGCAGCACTACAATCTCAGACCTCTGTCTGGTGACCACGTCCTGCTGTATCAAATACAACCAAGAATAGCTGGGCTTTCTGATAGCTGTAGTGTGCACAAGACAAGCAGCGTGTGTGGCCCACGGTTCCACTCTCTGCCACATGTTCACACATACTCAAACACGTTTGACTTCAGAAACTCACCCCATCAGTACAGAGTCACACACATCACATTACGACCCTGAGGTGTTTCCTTATGGTGCCTGAGAAAAAGCCACTCTTTGTGTCACATGATATCACTTAAAGATCAATATTTGACAGCTAATAAAAAACTAATGAATTATGTTTAAAGTTAAATAGTATTAAAGACGCAAAAACAAATGTGCATTCTCATTTTACTTTGAGAATAGTTATATTTACCTGAAAGCTCAATTATATTAGAGTTGCTTCAATTATATTTGGTTCTGACAAGCAAGTGTTATTAAATGGATTTTGACTAAAATCAGTTTTAAAAACACTGGAGGAAAACTCTACAAAACTTCAAACTGTGGTTACATACATGCATTAGGATTTTAAGTCCATAAGACTCACTGGCTTTATTCAAAGTCTTCAGATCATACAACAGAACTTTAAGCTTTCAAAGTTTTAAATCTGTCTTATTGCTTCGGAAGACTTGCTGTATATAATATACCCCAGCTTTTAGGGCAGAATGTTAAATGCTCCTTTATTTGTAAATTAAGTCAAATGGACAAGTGGTTTAATTTCTGGTTGAACTGTTCCTTTAATTTCCTACACTGACTGTTTTTTTGCAGCCACGACCCCTTAACAACAGAGACTGGAGAGTGTGTAAGACGAGAATCCAGCACCTGTTGTCTTGGTCTTGAGCGCTGGCCTGTGCTTGCCATCCTTCGCTTTGCATTGTCAGACTTTGAAATATAAGGTAATAGTGGTGGATTGTGCTGAGGCAGTACCATCCATCATTCAAAGCAGGAGAAAGTGTTTCTGTCCTTGTTTGACACATCTCAGCTTGCCAGTCACGGGTAGCGGCTAATTTGTCTTAATGGATGTCACTGCACATCCTCAGCACTGTTGAACAGTCCTGAAAATACATGCAGAATTAATACAACAGTTTTTATGAAACTGTCACAATCTGAAACTGTCCATCCTAAATGGTATGAGATTAGGGTCAGTGTGTTTCAAACTATTGTTGAAAATAGACAGCCTAAGATGTACTAGCCATAAGAAAATGTGCCTGTATTTAAGTAAATAAGAGCTGTAATTGTATTTGACTACCTACATGCAAAATGCTCTCATGTGTTTCTGTAGCTTAAAAATGGAAAAAAAAAGTCTTGGTTTAATTTTCCAGGGAATGTATTATAAAATAAAATGTACTAATAAAATGTATAGATTGATTGCACTGTAAGTCACTTTGGATATAAACAACTGCCAAAGTGTAAATGTTAGAAACATTTATTGTGAATTGTTGTTCTTTTATAGCTATAAGTTCTCGGCTGAATTTTCAGTACCAACTGAAAGTGTCTCTTTTTAACTCAAGAGCAGACACATCAAGACTTTTGCTCTACATTCAGTGTTGTTCAGTTATTTTTTTATATATATTTTTATTTAATAACAAATGTAAATATATATAATTGTGTAGTATATTACAATATTTCATTTGAATATTTCAGTCACTCATTTGACTGTTGGGACTATGGCAGCAAGTTTGACATAAATAATGATCGTCTGTGTACAACAATAAGATTTTAGATTTTGTCCTGAAGAACCAGCTGTATTGTAGGACTTAAAACATATATTGTGGACTTTTTTAAAAAGAGTTTGTGACTTGACCCTCCAACCTCCTAAAACATAATAAACTTCTTTACTTCATAACACTTTGTTGAAACCCTTATAATGAACCAAACACAATTGTGACTGCAAATCCATAGTTAAATATCAGAAAGGACACATTTCATTTTGGTTTCATAAAGGTGCAAGTTTTTGCTTTGTTTTTAAATAACCTTATATAAGCTTTAAAAACTTTCATGCTAATATTTCTTTATATTGTGAACTTTGATGTCAGAATGTGGTGTAGCAGACAGGCACATAAAACACTTGTGTGTCTGAACAGTTGTCAAACATACACTGAGTGTTGTACCACACATGACAAACTCATCCTCCACATCCACACATGTGGCCTGGTGGTTGTTACATGAGCTCAACACATGTAAACAAACAGTCTGCAAACATGAAGAGAGCAAAAGTATGTCTTAACCATGAGATGAGAGCGGCTACCAACACACCCCCTACAAAAGTCAAATAAAAGCACATTTCAACACAGACAGGAATCTGCTAAGGATTTATTTTTATTGCTGTTGTAACTGGTCACCATTTTAATTTTTTGTTTTGAACACTTCTTTACTTCATGTATAGACATATATATATATATATATATATATATATATATATATATAGTACCAGCACTTTACGTTCAGCTAATGGAGAGCTTGAATAGTGAGTAGAAAAAAAACAGCAGCCAGTAATTTGCAAAATTCAGTTTGAAGCATTTAACAAAGATAAATCTGTGTTTTTGCATTGCAGCTGAGAAGCTGAAAACACAGGAAATTCAAAACACCTTGAGTCAAGCCTAAATTAATAATTCTTCAAAGACTGGGCTGTTTTTTTTCCTTCTGAACTTCTGGCTTCTCAGATTTCAATCACTGACGTTAGAGATCGTGAAAAACAAAATGTGATCTTCCCTCTCACGCTGCCTGTGGCGGCCAAAGGTTAAGCCCATTTCAAACAAGCTGCTCCAAACTCTCTCACACACACTCACAAACACCCCGAATGATAAATCTCACTGACTACCCTCCACTTGCCCCCAGCCAATCCCCACACTTGCCCTTAAAATACTAAAAAAGCTGCTTCGTGGGGAGGTGTGTAATGTTTGTGCGGTTGGTGGTCGCTGTGGTAATAAAGCGGAGAGAGGCTGTTTACTCATAAAACCCTGCATAACTTCTACATTACCTCATTTTAAGGTGGTTACACGGCTTATATATTTCATAGCCAAAGCCCATCTTCTGAAGATCTGCATGGCAATAACTTCTTAATAGTTGTACTGGCGTTTGTTTTATAAATCACGTATGCTGAGTCAGATTACGTACAATTTTCCAGCTGCTGTATCACAGCAACATTTCTCTGGTAGAGCTGCTGAGTGTGTGAGTGAGGGAGTGTGTGAAAACTACTCTAAAGGACAGAAAGGAAAAGAATAAGAACATGAGTTTAACTGCTTGTGAATATAAAGCCCAAGTTTGGGAACAGAGTGAAACTGAATGGATTAGACACTTTAAATTCATGCAGGCCATATCTTGTTAAAATGGTCTCAGACCTGTTATGGCTAAAGCTCACCTTGTGAAATTGAGTTAACCTAAAGCAGATTTTTTCTTATAATAATATTAGATGCTTGTTCGACCGAATCCTTGACACAAACTCGAAACGGTTGAAGGGTTTTAATCTATCAGTATTATGCTGGGCCAATCTGATTGTAAACTGACCTATGTACCAGAATCATAGAGAGCAACTAAACAGATATTAAGCATGTATGCATGTATGTAAATGTATCAAAGAATATATAGGCACAGGACAATGACAGCATGTCAGATGTAAGATTTCTGAGAATGTATTTATACACACAAAGATACTGATTGAACTGTTGAGAAGTGAGTGCTTTGAATGTATGTACTGTGTGAAAATTACAGGCAGGTGTATTAGTTAACAGGATGGTGGATGTCCAGGAGCAGGATTAAGCACCCCTGATATACAGCCACAATTACACTGCAAAGACGACGTCATGAACAATTTGGTCCCCCTCGTCAAATGAGCCTGCCTACAGGGTAGCCATTTGTAATGCCTGATTAAAAGCTGTTGAGAACTGCTGGTAACAATGTACACCACAGGGTAAATGACTTATGTATAGGCCATGCTTGCAAGCTAATCAGCTACACTAAACTGGAATGCTGAGAGGTTCCCAGCTTAAATTTTACACAGTGAGAATGTTTCTCTAACGTTTCCATTAAGTAACAAAAAAGTTGAAAATGTTATTTGGAATGTTCTAGGAACCTCTCATTAGCAACTTTCCCTGTTAGCTTGCATAAAGCTAACCACAAAAACACAAAGAATGTGTTGATTTAGAATGTTTAATTTAATATATAGCTTTGAGTAAATAAAACAATAATTTTTAAAAAATTTGTTGAAAAACCATTTGATTGTAATGGTTATAAAAACATAATTCTGATTATATAGCATAAAGCTATTTTGTTCAATTTCTAATCAGGCACTGAACAGAGTACCTATTAAAGTGTTTTTCAGCCAACTTTAAAGTTCTAATGTGGACTGATTTGATCAGGGGACCCTGAATTGCTCATGATATTGGCACAAAAATGTTGAGCCTTGATTGTTATACACACAGCTGACAGAGAATTAGATGCATGTGATGTACCATTTTATTTACACAGAACCAAAGACTAAAACATTAGCTTGTCTTAAACTTAATGCTATTCTCTTGCTGTCTTGCATGTCATTTTCTTCTGGAAACATAAATCTACCTCTTCGGCTTTTCTGTGTTTTTGTGTTCCTCACAAATCTAGCACTAATACTAGTTCATAGTCTCTGTGCAGCTGAAGTAAAGAATGGTTTCAATTAAAGTGGCATTACAAACTACAATATGTGACAGTTGTTGGGTCAGGGCTGGCACATGACTCAGATATTATGCCCACTGCCGTCATTTCCTTAGAAGAATTTCCCACCCAATTCACAGACACTTAACCTGCCTTTAATTCCAAACATTTCATATTTCTTTTTAGATTGCTGTCATCCAGACATGAGAACATTGTAGCTGATGAGCCTCCAATGAATGAGATATGAGTCTTTGTTGATGACATCACTAACTGGAAAGTCCCGAAATACAATGCTAAATTTCTGTTACTGTTCTTGCCAAGCTACTCATAATACATAAATACATTTTTGAAAAGTAGTAAAAGTACAGTCAATCTTTTAAACAAGTGATTCAAGTTCATAACATTAGAATGTTAACATGTGTTAGAATTCATAACGTAAGGTTGTTATTTGGTCCCCCCCAAAAAAATCTGACCAAACACAACCAAACAAGAACCAAACATATGCTAATGTTAGATGAATGTTCTGTATTTTCAGGATAAAATGATGCAAATTACCCTGAAGCTATTGCTCGTCCAACATAACACAAATACATGCAACTGGGAATTTTGCGAATGTTTTGACCAAATTCTTATCACATGTAAACATGTAAATCAGCTTTTCACAACAAACAAAGAACTGTAAAAGCGTGTTGTGAGCGTGTTGTAACACATCAAACTAATACACAACTTAGTTGTCAGAATGCTAATACACAACTTGGTCATGATAGTCGCAAATAATTCCTAGCTAACAGATTTAAATAACGCTATAGAGATTTGAGTATTAGTGTAGAGAATAATTTAGTAGTTGTAATATAACACACCATGAGGGACTGAGTGCAATTAGCACTGTGCAACATTTATGAATAATCATGAATCCACTTCACACAAATACCTTTGTTTCCTACATACTGTCATGGGATATGGGTGCTTTTGAGATTGCCCGCCTTGTAGATATGAGTCACCTCAAAGTGATTTCAAGAAACGTATTTCTGAAGCATCATGGAGTCGCTAGCCTGTGCTAGCTGAACAAAAAAGTACTTTTGTTAGTACAGAGTAAAATTACCTTCGCTGATAAAGTGTCAAGTGTCTTTGGACCAGGCAAAAGTGTTGAAGATGCCAGGGCATTGCAATGCAGTTTTGTAACTGGCTTTAAACGAATTGCCATATGGTTGCTGGTTTGTTTTGGGTGGTTGCTGGGGCCACTGGTAGGTGGCTTCCTATTTTAAACCTTATTCTCCAATACACATTGAGGAGGTGACCAGTCCATCATAGGAATACCAAATACATTGACAAAAAGAGACTTTTTTTACATTCAATCAGATGATTTGGAGTATCTAACATACTTGAATGTCTTTTTGAACTGTAGGGAAAACTATAACAGATCTGCTGCCCTTTCAAATCTGCATGTTTAAATTCACACATCGCATTTATCTATGACACATGAGAACTAATGACATTTGGCTTGAGTTATGTCAAATCACTGAATATAAATGGCTACTATAACATGGTTTCTATAAACTATTGGTGTATCGGAAAGAGCTTGTGTTGTGTTCCAAAGAGAAAACAACAGCAAATGGGTTTGGAACAACATCAGGGTAAGTAAATTGTGTGTGAACTATTCTTTAGAGGCAAACAATGGCCTCACTTTTCATGAGCCCATACTGAGCTAATTACAGAATGCATTACATTACCTCACATTCAATAAGCCCATTATGAGATCATTAAAAGCTTGTTTGCAGTTCAGGTAATATGTATCTCTCTTCTTGTTAAGGGTGTATGAGGGATTCTACAGCAGAATGTGAAGTCATTACAATAGTGTTTTTCAACCGGGGCCAAACAAACTTCCAAAGGGGCTTTTAAGATCACTTAAAATTACTTAAAGACAAAGAAGCATTGGTAGGCAATTTGTTTCAGAAATGTTTTTGTTATGCTCCAAGCTCACAAGCCTATAGCAATCACCAATTTGTCTAAATAAATACATTTATATATCTTTTGTGGAAAAATTAGGACCATAAATCGTTTGTCCAATCACTGCATTTTGTCCTACTTGCCAGTCACGCGGACAATCATCATTGTGCTCATGTGTTTTGGAGGGGGCGTGGCTTTGGAGAGTGCTCTGAATGGAGGGTCTAAAAATTAGAAGTGCAGTAGACCAAAAACATGAGCAATTTTTAAAGGAAGTGAGTAAGTTTTTCTCATAGCACAGCATGTTCCATACTGCAAACCTGAAACATCTTTCTTGGGGGGAAAAATAAGCTGACAGATTCAAATCTTTTCAGCAAAAAGTCTCACGGTTGTGTTGACAGAATAACTCAACCAGACAACTCAAGACGTTATACTGAAACTAAAAACCATCATATGCATCGCTGGTCTTCTTAATAAACCAATTATTCATGACATCTTATGGGGTCAGCAAGGAGTCAAGGGAGCTGTAGTCTATATCCTGAACAGGAAGTGGAACAAGAGTGGGCAGGAAGGCAGGTTAATATCCTGCTAAATGCTTTGATCATGTTTACTCCTCACTTTTACCAAATGACTTCAGTCGGCACGATCCACGTGCAGGGGAAGTCTGTAAGCAGTCTTCCACACGCATTTGAGCACATTAATTAGAAGCGAGTTTTCATCTATTTCCGTTGACAATGTGTTGCACATTGGAATATGGTCTCTGTAGGGGTTTTAAAAGCAGATCCAGACAGACTGTGTTTCGTGTACTTGACTTTTGTTGTAATTCAGTCCAAATTGTTTCCTGGCCTAAAAGCTCACATTAATTTTCCTTCCCTTCACCAGCAACAGTTGCATCTCGGATGTTGCATTTTAAAATGTTTTTCTTTAGGGAAAAATCATAAATTGCTCTGATTATTCCTCTGTCCACATGAGGTTAGTTTATGTTAAATACTGTATCTTGGGTTGACGAATCAACATATATACAATTGTATTAGCTACTTTTTCATTATACTATATTTAATTATCTGGAAACACCTTAGCAGGTGCCTAGCAACACAAGGTAACACTTTATTTTACAGTGTTTTTGTTACACGTTACATGTACATACTATAATACAGTATTAATAGCTAATTATGCATAAGTATAAGCAGCTAAGTTTAAGCCTGTCTGCCTGTCTTTTTTTACTAGTAATAAAACTGATTATTTTGTGCATATTGGAATGTGTGCATATTTATACAGTATAAATTCAACTCTTCAGCACTTTTACCAAAGTTGAAGAGTTCTTTCTCTACTTCATAGTGACTTTGTTTGCATTCATGAAATTCTTGTGTCATTTGCATTTTGATAGCACGCTTTTTGCCTAAAGCACTGTCTGGGTTGATAGATTCAGTTTATGAAGAAATTATATTTTTGCATATCATCCATACTGTAATATTTAAATCAGTAAAATTACTGCATTTCTGTATTAAGATCTTCAGACAAAGAAATAACAGATTTACCATTTAAGAACTATATACAGACCAAAAATATGCTGAGACCATTTAGGGAAATATAATCTACATAATTGTTCCTTAAGCTTATATGAATGAAACAGTGTAATACTGAGTGTCCAGGACTGCATAAGGACTCAAGTATAGTGCAACACAGTCACGCACAAAAGCTCTTTTTGTTGCAGTCGTCTACACTGTCTATTAAACACTCTGATTTCGATTTCAAATTGGCCCTTGTTATTAATTCCAATCACCCGGAACACAGAGACCACAGAGTTCTCCAAAACACATGTGTAAGCCCCCACTGCTAGGGCTGATTCTAATTAATTAATTACATCCCAGGTGATTTCACTTTAAAATAAGAAAAAAAACAGAGATGGAAACAACTCCCACAGGCTACACCAAATTGGCAGTGCTAAGTCTCGGAAAATAAGCACAGTATATTGCCTCCAGTATTCTTTATGACTTTCGAAGTACTCCTACGTTGAGCTCTTCAAGGAAGCACAGAGGAGCTCACCATATCATGCTCCTAGCTCATATTCTTCATGTGCGAATCTCACGAGAACATGGCCTGGGTCATATTTTATACCAGAATTAAAAGTAAGAAATAAAGAAATTATATTTTGCTTGAGGGCTGTATGTGTCATTGTTTCTTCTATTTCAGCCTAGTATGCAGAGTAATTTAAATATAGATTTCTACTAAAAGTGTAGAAACGGTGATGCAAAAATTTTTTTGCTTAGCTCAACATAGCAACACTGGCTCCAACAATGGTGTGAGTTTGGGGGCAGGTTTCTCTGTTTGGCTGACTAATAACAAATAAGTGTTTGGGAAACCTGTTTTATTAAATATATTCTAGAATTGTTTTTAGGACTTTTGCATTGTGTCACCATTTCATCACAATTAAGCTCCACATTTCCATTATTCACATTATTATAAATGTCTTGAAATATTATTTTCTATAAAACCATTGTCTTACAGTTTTGCTTAACATAATTCAGTAAGTAATTTATTATGAAGAGTGAAAAAAATGAAAAAATACATGAGGTAAAACATCCAGATACATTATGACATAGGAATAATGTCACAAGGCAAACATTTATAGGCAAAATATTTCTTATTTCTTTCTTTATATTTTGGGGCTTTAAATATGACAAGTTTTTGTAAATCACCCTTATGTTTTCTCAGTTATGCTATGTTATCTGAAGTCAAGGGTTTAGACAGGTCAAACGATGAGTACTTACAATCTCTGGGGAAATGTTTAAAAACTGGGGATGTTTAATCTCCATCATGCAGGTCATCAATGAAGCTAAAACACAACATACATTACTGGCTGGAAAATGTTAATCAACAAACAGAGATTCACTTCCCTTTGCTTGATGTGTGTATGTATATTTTTACTGTTCATCAGTTGTTTATTGTATGCAATGATGCCTACATCCATCACTTTATTTGTACAGTTAATTCTAACAGATGTTTTCTGAAATGTAGTAATGAGTATCATATTAATATTGAATGGACTGTTTTGCCTTTGAAGATTTACAATGTACTTTATGTTCTTAGTGGTTTCTATGTGGTTGTTAGGGTGTATTAAACCTGTATGATATTCTGGTCTTCAGATATGGCTCAAACTTTATAATGTAATTCTGTGAGATTTTTTCACTCTTTACATCAACAAGTGGAAATCATTCATACAAAATCACTTCACAAAATCACAAAAGTAACAGCACACCTCCCTAAAAGTGTGTGATTTTGAGTTGTAAGTCAAGCCTGTGGTACAAGAGGTGTGTGTGTTACCTGAAAAGGTTTAATACATACAGTATATATATCACTAGTAATGGCTGCCTCTAATTAAAGGGAAAACCACTAATTATGAGTTTAAATGTCTTAAATATATTTAAAGAATGAAATATAATATAGAAACAGTATGATTATAATACAGTTTTAAATTAAGTTTTAAATTGGCCTTTTTCCCAGGAGATTGTAAACGTGCAACATATGTATGTTTTGTATACACTGTGCTTAAGCTACAGAATTATCATATTTGATATAGAATGTTTATACTTGCTATACTTATTTATACTTCCAACTTTGCGGCCGCCTGTGTTTCACATCCCAGAATGTTCGCAACACATTAAAACTGCAGCCAATTATCTCTGGGAGCTAAATAAAGGCACTTTGTCCTTGGGCGAAGTGCCCTAAAGATTAGGTCACTGGGAAAGTTAAAGTTTCCTGAAGTTGTCGCTCCACACAATAAATCTCGGTTATGTAAAAGCCTGACTGCCTGGCCTTGAGTAATTACCCACCACATTCTTCAAACATCCGACAGAACTACAGAGACGTAGAGGGATTAGAGATGAGCTGGCAGGAAAATCTGATATCATTTTCTTTGGTTTTCTTCCCTGTTGGCTCTATTGTAATTAAGTTGTTTCAGGTCCCCAATTCCTCGTTCAGCTTCTGGCTGGTGGTCTTAAACACGACGTTCGGCCATTATAGAAACGTTTACTGGCTCTGGTAGCTTTTTCAGCCTCGCTGCCGGCGCTTGTAAACTCAAGGGACTTGTGTGGGCCCTGAGGTTGATCTTCTCAAAACAGTTTACGCAGGTAACATTGTATCATGGTATTTATCTTCATGTTAATAAATCACTGGTAAGACTGGGTTTTGGTATGACAACAAAGACATATGCTAGGACACACTGAGCCATTGTGCATTGAGCCATTTTTTTGCCAGTATACCCTCCTGTCCTCTGTCCATTATTTCCTGTCTTCTAGTTCTAGTTAAATGACATTTTACTTCTCTAACAAGATATTTATTTTTACTTTTTCCAAAAAAAATGTTTAATCCTGTAGCATTTTAACTTTCATGACAGGAACATGTCGTAGGAACATGCATTAAAAAATTCTGATTAATACAACTGCTCCCACACATATCTGTAAACTGTTAACAAGAGGCCAACAAACCCTATGAAACTGCAAATATTTAATATAAATTGTCAGGACTGTGACCTTTGACCTCTAAGATGAGTTACCATATGCCTCATCAGTCGCCCCAGAGTCTCTGCGTGAGAAATACCCCAGTCGAGTGGAATGTGAAACGCAACGCCTCACTCCAAGACCTGATACCAGGACACATATTTATTTGCTCATTCATCAACGAGCGTGAACTCTGACCCATAACACTGGATCTTTTCCCTCTTGTCCAGACGGTTTGCCTTGGATACAACGTGGTGAGTGTCCTCCTCATGTGGAATCTCAGCAGGGTACCTTCTCAACGGCCCCATTCACTGAGCTCCAAACCCATATGGTCCAGATAGCCAAGATTTGTTCTGCATTTTACTTCGGCTAAAAGAAGCCTTTGTTGCTATATTGTTGTGCAGTTATATTGTATTGCTCATTCAACGCCTGCTCACCAAGAACCTCCGTAAATCAAAAGGGCCCAAGACGGGGAAATATAGAATCAGGCTCTAAATCTTACAGTCTTGGAATGTGCCATAAAGAATGTGGTACATTTAGTCTGCATTACTTAGCTGGTAGTAAAACCCAGATGAATAAAGATCTTCCCTGTTTATACTCTACGCTGAAAACTTGAAACATCTGCATGAGTTTACTGAAAGACCGCAGAGGACGAGATTTGACCGTTTGCCTGTAAATTTACAAGAGGAGTATTTTTTAACGGATCTAAATATTTAAACCAGCCAATCCACATTAAACAATTTTAATGTACAAGGGCTTATTTTCCGATCTTTTCATTAGCAATAGTTAACCAAAAATAAAAATTATTTATTCGCTCTCATGCTGTTTAAACGTATGATTGCAAAAGATATAATTTTCTTTTTCTCGGAATGGTGATTTGACAGTGTTGGCAAAGACTTAAAGGAACAAATAATGGCTTAAAGGGAATTTTTTCCTAATCAAGTGCACAAGTTATATGAACAACTTTTATGGTGATTATATATAGCATACAGCATACAAATATACATACAGGTCTGCATATAGCACAAAATATTTTTTATAGTACTTTAATTTTTTTGGCAGTCTGAGATAATTTATTATCTCAATAGGACTTGTATGTATCTGGTTCTAATAGTGTGATCCAATAAAAGCAGTTTCTAACTAACACACACAAGCTACTTCTTACCCGTCTCTCTGTTCTTATTGGATCCTTTGGGGATGTATTGAAATTGGCGTTGATTTCATGGCTTGATGCTGGCACCAGGGTTAAATCCACTTTATCATCGCATGAGCCCAGACAGCGAAATACGACACCAGTGAAGATGAGCTAAGGTCATGCTTTCTCCACCGATTCCAGGCTACTGAAAGCTGCTTGAGGTGAAGCAAAACATCTTCTGTGAAAAACACAAGTACATGACTGGCCAGAACAACTCTGACTGTAACACAGAAACCCAATAAGCTACTACAAATGTGTGAAATTAGATTTTGACACCATATTTGCACAAAAATGATCAACTTTGGCTGCAACTAAACATTTTAGATGTTAGCACCTTTACGCTTGTAAGAAAACAGCTGCACGGACAGTTTTAGCTATTTAGCTGATATTTGCATGCCTGTGACAACACATCGGTTTGATTTTGTATTAAAGGCTTAATTCATTTAAAAAACAAATCGGTCACCATATCTTTACTGTGATGACATTTCAAAACAGTATCTTTTTTTAAAAGATATGCATACACAAATGCATAAATTTAAATAATAATAAAGCTTCATTGTATTGTGCTGCACAACACCCTTTAATCATGGCAAAGCAGCTTTGAAGCCATTCTTTTTTTTTCTTAATCAAAGGTTGTCTTGAGCCACTAATCTACACTAGACTAAATCTACCGTTCTGTCTAAACCACCAGTGATTCTCAAGCAGAGACCCGGAGCCCATTAGAGGGTCTCAACATACTTAGTTACTTAAAAACAACAATTAAAACAAGCTATACAGCTAAGCTAAGCAACTTAGTTTGTGGAGTCAGCTGTGTTACAAGGACATTATTTTGTTTATTAACATTGATGAAACTACAGCTTGCATGTTAATGTCATTTTGGATATAGGCTGATTATACTTTTAATTTTATAGATATGACCTCACTGGTGCTGATGATGTAATACACTGCATGTAAAAGTTAGATAACACTCTGCTCTGTGTGACTATGTGACCTAACGACCTCACTGCACCAGCGTCTGTGGATAACTGTACTCGTGTCAGAAAGTGATTAAATGAGGTCATTAATTAAAACGTGACACGAAAAACAAATGTTCCACAAAGAAATACTGTCTCCAAAGAACCAACGCTCACGACTAGTTTGCAAGAATTACCATCGCCCCACGGTAGGGCCAAATGTAATGATTTTTCAACGAAAATTATGTTTAAAACCCTGCTGACGAGTGTATAACAGCATAATTAGTAATTAAAACAGACTCTATGTCTGTAAATATAGACTGGGAGAGTGGGTCAATGTGGTTTTCATTGCTAGTAACAACATATGTGAGAGAGAGAAACCGAGGACTTCAAAAAGGAGCAAAAATAAGGAGAGTATTTTATTAGTTGATTTTGATACTAGACAGTATTGATGTGAATGATTATTTCAGTGTAAAGAGGAACGGCTGACTGGTTTGAATTAGGAAGGTGTTATGAAAATGTCTTTTAGAAATAAGTCAACATGTGCTACACCCACCAAACATCATGCTAAAAATATCTGTGGTATTTAACATGTGCAGTCAAAATTATTAATCGGTATTAAGCAGTAAAAGAATCTCACAAAGAAATAAAATATAAATAAATAAAACATAATTTATTGTATTGTATTGTGTTGCTTTAGACTTTTAATGCACTTTCATGTCATGAAAATAATGTCACAATGCTAATCTAATCAAAATCTAATGGCCCTCAAAAAGTATTTTTATGCAAAACAGAATGCAGAATTTCCTTTTTATACAGAGTGAAATATTAGTCATGTTTCTGACAGCTTTCATGAGATTCACCCAAGCGCAAATAATCTTGTTTGCAAATGCATAGTCGTTCTACATATTCCCATATATGTCTAATTCTGTGTCATGTTTCAAGTTCAAACCCAGACTAAACAAATATAAGCCACTTCCACAAAAGTGTCCATATAGACCAATGACAAAACGCATTGATATCACAGACATCTGCTTAGCGTTTTCGGTGCCATGAAGATTTATGGCACTCCATGCAGCGGATAAAGAATGCTGTCTATAAATGTTCCCTGTCCAAATAAATCACCTCATTTGCAAACAGTTTGGCTTGTAAAACATATATAGGGACACCATTACCACTTATATGGGGTTAAAAGGATTGAGACGGCTTTAGACTTGCCTCTATTGTGCGTTATTAGCGCTCGGATTAAAGTAGGTTGAGGAACAGGTGCCTGTGTGAAATGTGGGCTGCTTCCTGTGTCACGGGATCTCTGGGAATAGTCTCTCGCAAAAGAAGGGCATCTCCACGGCTCGAGCTGAGCTCAATAGTCTGGTATGGCCTGGTAAAAGACTGCGAGCGGCACGCTTGTCACTCTGGGGGTGTTCCCTCGGGACAGAACATAATTATGAAATGACAGGCCTGAGGCCAGATTAAATCCGCTTTCAACCTCCCCCTAATCACAAATCACATGGTGACTGTGACTTCCCTCAGAAACTGTACCAAAAACCTTTCTCTGGAAAAGGGTCAGGCTTGAAGGTAACATGAGGGTACCAGCCTCCCCCACCCTGTTTCAAGCACTTAGCCTTCGGTCTGTGGCAAAGTCAGAAAGGCCACGGTGGGGAACATAAACAATTATACGTTTGGCAGATATATAACTTCCAATGCTTTTAAAATCATACATTTTTTCAGAATGTGCAAGTGTTTCCTAGGAAGTGATCCCACAATTCTGGTACTCTACCATTCGGTGCATATATAATACAATAAAAGTAACAGACATTTTAAGCCTTTGCAAGGGCTCCGTGGGTCTAAAAGTACATCTAAAAGTACATTAGTGTAATAAACAAGTTATGTTCACTTTGAGGATTTTTTTATCATCAAATGGTCCCTGGGTAAAGCATCTAAAATAAGATTTATTTAAGATTAACTTAAAAAACTTCAGGTTTCCTGTGGAACCTAGTGAATAGAATTTGCCCATAAACAGCAAATGTTCCACTGCGCAAGGGATTATGGGTAACAAAAACAATAAAAAACATGGACGGATGCACACTTCAAAAATCTACTGGAAGAAGCATATAATTTGGGGAACTATTTTTGACTTTCTTTGATATGGGATGCTCTAATTTGAAACTATTTGGGACGGACAGTATGTAAATTGGGACACAGCCCTTTCTTTACATAAACTTGCGGCCCGATCAGACTTGTCTGTATGAATACAAGTGATTGAGGCTTGTGAATATTGTACATTGTTTAATGTTATTATACACGCAGGCTATCAGAAAGCTGGCTGATTTTTCCTTATTGTTCTGGTTTAGTGGTAATGATGGCTACACAAGTTTGCACCATGTGTTTTGGAAAACAGCGCAACACTCCACATGCATTAAATGTGACAATAGATCACACACATAGAGAATGACTTATGACACAAACAGTGCAGTTAGCAACATTAAGTGTGACGTTTTCCAGAACGCATGAAAAACATTTCATTTCGACATAAAAACCCTCCCTTAAATTGGGCGAGAATAAATGTGTATGAAAATGTAAAAAACATGTCAGTTATAGTTTGTAACTGGCAAAGAAAATAACATCTTATTGGCCAGAAATGGTAGATATTTGTATTCGAGTTGTACAGAACCTGAATTTAAACTATCACAAAAGCATTTCTTTAAATTTGCTTTGAGGGCACATGACTGTGAATGACAACAAACTGCAATTATGAATTAATTAGCTGCTTTGTCATTTACACAGAATTAATTAACATTGAAACAGTGAAAGAAAAGCTTGTTCAATCAGCCATAAGAGTGATTATTGTCAAACTGCCACTCACACAACACAAAAAAGCTGGACATCGACATACTAAAAAAAATGAATTGGTCTTAAATATGATTGGTATCCTTTACAAAGTGTGTTCTTTTAAATTACTTGTGGTGTAATTATAGTATAATTTAGACCGATTTGTAGACCCAAAACAGAACATTAACAAAGTGACGATGTGTAAACAGGAAAGTGAAACAGAGGGCGCAAGCTTCCGACAGATATCTGCTACAAATGATGTCACATGATGAATTATGACACGGTTTAAAAGTTTTAAAAATTACATTTCAGAGCAAAGGGGGAATTATCATGAACAAATTGCTTAAACTTTGGTTAATTTCTCCCACAAAGCTGTCCTATGGCATAATAATCTTTAGGAGTTATACAGGCTACTTCTACGTTATTTTAATAATAATTTATTCATTAAATCTTCAGATTTCTCCCTTTGGATAAAACACATCATAATATCATGGCAAGTCATGACTAACTTCCTTGTGAATTGGTGGCTTATTAGTATGATCTCGTTGGTATGTTTTTATTTGACCTGCTTTTACCCCAGTGGTAGTTAGGTTTAGGGATGGACCTTAATTCTTGCTTTTTTCAATCTTATGGTTTTGTACATTTGTACAAATTTATATGAAATCAACATCCTAAAACAATTACATTTTCTGTGAGATCAGATTGATAAAATACTCAGAGAATTTTCATTTTTGGTTAACCTGTCTCTTTAAGGATGTGACCATAGTTACTTATGTTTACAAATGTTTGGTTACAAACAACTGTGTTGTGGTTGGCTTGGTAACCTCAGTAATTATTCACAAAAAATGTGTTTTTGGAAGCCAGATTTCTGCTAGGTAAAAAGCTAGATGTGTGTCACACGTCAGACGTAGATTTCAGGAACATGTGTGGAAAATAACTTAAAAACTTTTCACAATAGGCATTCAGCTTCATCTTCTGCTCATTTCCTTTCAAACCATCAGGAACTTGAAGGTCTGCTCAGATCACGTCACTCTGCCTTCACATCTGTTTCCAATCCGTTGCAATTAGCCAGGTTTGCTTGGGAATGTTGAGCTCTCTCACATTGGAATCTGTGTCTCACACCTCTTACCTGTATCTCTCTCTGTCCCGACCATCTTTTACTTTGTCTGCTTTTGTACATTTTTGTACAAACATTCTTACATGTATCCTCAGTTTCCTTTATTGTACTATCGTTGTAGTTTAGCCTAAGGTTACAGTAACAAGAGGCCATGAGAAAATATTGGTTTAGTTGACCATAAAATGTAACCAGAAAGGTGTTTGTTTTTGTATTTTCATTCAGGAAATGCTATTTTTATCTATTTCTGTAGATCCCTGAAGGACAAAGCAGCCTGTGTTATCTACTCAGCCTGATAAATTGTTATTAGTGGTGTTTGCCAAGGCAAGCATACAATTGCTTCTTCTTAAGGTTAGATATATTCCAAACCCACCTTTACTATTAATCTTTGTAAAAGTGCTATAAGCAATCAGGCAAAAACACACGCACACACACAAAAACATATCAATGCAATGCAACCTCTCAAAACACTGCAGCATCGTGGTGGCGTGTTTTGCATAAGTAAGCACTTTTCTCCAGTCTGTTCTTTATTTTGTGTGGCATCTACATCAAAGACCCAGCCAAGAAACTCCTGGTTGTTAATATTTCAAAATACCCTTATGATAAATAAACCTAGTAATTACCAATCACGACACAGAACGAGCAGATTCCAAGGGTTGCAGTATTATTTAAATTATGTGCATACAGATGCCAAATTTATGACTTGCCTGCCGGTGTTTTAATGTTGTGATTTTTCTTCTTAACCATAAAAAAAAGTTTAAGAAATGATATACTTTAAAACGTCTCTTTTACCCAATGGGTTCAGCTCAATAAATCTACAGCTCTACTAAACAATTATACAAATGGTCAGAGGATAAACTCAGGACTGAAGGAATGATGTTCTTAGGGTTTCCATAAGCCGCTTCACAAGCTCAGCAAATCCACAGTTAGTTTCTCCTTTAAAACAACAGGTCAGAAGGTGCTGTTTAAAGATTTAATAAAAGTAAAGGGTTTTTATTTAAATGCTTCATGTTTGCTATATTTAAACATGCATTTGCCAACAAAGCAACTCACAGGACATTCAAGCTACATGTTTTGTAGCACATGTATTATCTGGAACTGAACCCATGACCTGGCACTGCGTGTACTAGCAGAGCTACAGAAACATTGTAATTACGTAGTTTGTGCTGAATTTGTAACACAGTGGAACGTGTATAATGGAAAAAAACAATACGTGTGATGAAATCTGATACACGTGTTCAATGATTAAAAACAGCAAATAAAAACACAAATAATCTAATCTCTCTAGTTTCTGATAAATAATACATGTACTGATCGCCAGATTGTCCTCTTTAAAACTCGTTTTTTATGCAGCCACAATACTTGTGACTTTCAAAAGCAAAATAATCAGCTGCATAACAAAAGCAAAGATGAATCTAATCTTTCATCTTTTGATTATTCAGCACTGAGCAGATACGTTTGCCCTCCATTCAAAGCAACTATTTCTTTATTACCTGTTGATCATCTGCAGAACATTTTTCCACTACTTCTGTGGATGTCAAAGATTCTATGTAACCATGTAGCTGACAAAAAGAACCTTAAAGGAACATTATAGTGTGAACCCTGTATGCTTACATTTTATTGAAAAGAAAACATCTCTTTTTAGTTTCAGGAAAACAGTCTTGAAACAGTCACAACTTTCACTAATGATGATGTCACTAAATGACCAAATTTTCACATTTTCAGTTTCACTTTTGGGTGAGCTATACCTTTAATCTCTGTTACATATAATACTCACTTTCTCCACCATGCCTCTGTGCCTGAGAGGAAAATGTTCATGTTGACTGTAATGATCCACCCTCAAGTGAGGCTTGACTCTGTTTGTTTACTTTAAACCGACGGGGCCGAAATAGCCAGGAATCCACTTTCACTCTAACCCAGTTAAAGGTACATGTTCCCTTTCAAAGTGGTCTGTAATTCGTTACAGACCACTTTCGAGTTTGTATATTTCCACGACACCAGTAGCCATGAGCATTAATTATGCATAACCAATGTATTCTATCTAAAATTAATTAGTAAGGCACATTAAAAAGAAAGCCGTCCACCAGTGTAAATAGAGAAGGGACTGCTGTGTTAGCTGTGGCTTAACACCATTTTTCCAAGGAAGATTAATTGATAATGCCAAGCCTTCAGGCCACAGGACTGCCCACAGCAGCCCTAGATGGTGCTCTGAAAAGCAGAGCTTATTGTCAACATATCACTCAGGTTGAAAGAGAAAACATACAATGGCTCAAAAAGCCCTCGATCTCTACCAGCCATTACCTATGAAAAAAATAAAAATAATACACTTTGCTTACATTTGGCAGCGCAATGCCGTGGTGCCAGGGTTATATTTGACAGCTGTGTGTGAGAGATCTCCGGTTGAATTCGTACACACAATCCAGCTCTAGATCCCTCCAATGTGACACGTTTCACCCACATCTATGATGTTAAAATAGGAAAATGTCTGGAGCATTTTTAAATGTGCCGCACTGTATAATCTCATGCAACAGAAGTCAAATCGTCTTAGCAATCAAATCGGTAACTGCACGGGCGAGAAAATCGCTTGCCCGGATTGGCCGTAGACGTGCAGCTCTCACGATAATTAACCCCATCGTTAATTAAAAATGCTAATGTAGAAGTTCATTTCTGTCTGGCCAAGAGAAGCAGATCTATGATGGGAAATATGCACAGCATGCAAACTTACGCAATTGTGGTTGGAATGCTTGTTATCTGTGAGTCTCGAGACAATTCAGCTAAGAAACATTTGGTTTCAGTTTCAACCACAAGCCTGTCAGTTCACACCACAGTAATATAACATCTAAAATGAGTCATAAAAGGTGCTTTTTTTCTCCTTATCAACGAGACGAAAGATGTGTGCAATCCGGAATTGGTGTAGCACCACCAAAACCTACAACGACCTCCAAGTAAGACGTTATGAGATACGACTGTTGAGTGGTATGATGATGGGAAATATAGTTGTCACTCTTTGTCCTGCAGTGAATGTTTTTTAGGTTTATGATTTATTTTTGAAAGGTAGATTTTATATACAAGCCTTAAAGGGGTGGTTCGCCCAAAATTGACATTTCTTTTAACATATACTCATATTAACCTGTATGACGTATTTGCATCTGAGCAGCACAAAAGATATTTTGAATTATGGTGATAACCAAACAACAGCGGCACCCACTGACTTCCATTGTATGGACACAAAGCCACAAAGAAATATCTTAAAATATCTTCTTTTGTGCTCCAAGGATGAAATAAAGTCATTTGGAATGACATGAGGGTGGGTAAATGATGGAATAATTTTCATTTTTGGGTGAACTATCCCTTTAAAGTTTAGACTTCCAAAAAGGATACATAACATTTTTATTGTCACACTATATGGGACAAGTTGTCACTTACATGGACTTGTAATGGACTTAAAATAATGTAAAATTGCAACACCATTAGTGGCAATGCAAAACCTTCCAAAAAGGAGAATATGAGACTGTTATAATGACGGGAAATATATACAACATGTGCTTTAAACTAAGGGCTCTTGATGGAGTGTTTGGCATGTAATAATGTGTAAGATACAATTTGAGTGTTGTATAAAGAACTGTGTCAGTTTGAAGTCAAGAGGGAATACAGGAAAATGGATGTCTGAAAGAACAGCTGATTCTTGATGGCATAAATATCTGCCAATCAATGAGACAAAAGACTCCAAGAATTGTTGTAAAACCATTTTGGCAAAGAAAAACCTGTAAGCAGGAGTATAGTTATGATGTCATATGTATTTACCCACTTTTACCTCATATACTGGTGTATTAGTACAGCTAGTTTCATGATGTATTGTTTATGTCAGTAGAACTGACAGTACGGGAGGAGTTAAGTGTCAGAGATTAATTGGATGGTGTTCAAATCAAAATTCCTAAGAAGATGTTTTGAGAAATGTGGTTTTGTGTCAATATAATAGAAGTGAATGGGGCCTCTGTTGTTTGGTTTCCAAAATACTTCCAAAAATCCTTTTCGTGTTCCTTAGAAGAAAAAAAGTCATACATGTTTTAAAGTCATACATGTTTGGCATTTTGATGCCAGGCCTGTTGCAATTAATTATACACCAAGATGGAGCTTAATTAACTGCTTTTTAAAACCGATGTGTGTGTGTTTATTGTTCTCCCGTCACTGAGGAAAAAGCTGGAAGCTATTTTATTGTCTTTGATTTTTTTTCCCCCACCATTTAATCTGCCTCCTGGAGTTGTGCATATCCCAGCATTTTAAAGGCTGTTTATTATGTACTGATTTCCGTTTGACTCTTCAGAGTTTGGCTGCAGATTCCAACGGTTATACGGGTGCCAAACAAACGCACAACCGTAACTTAGATGCCTGAGAATTAATTGATCAAATGTGAAATCGCACATGATTGATTATGATACACTCTTACAAGCTGAGGTAAGTTGAGGTAAAAAAGGTTTTTTAGATGTTTATATCAGTAAATGTACTCAATTTAATTCACAGTAATCAACAGAAATTACATTTCAAACACATGAAAACATTTTTTCCTGGCATTTTTTCCATGGTTCATACACCAAATACAAAAAACAACAATGTGCATTTAAATAAAACGGATTTGCACATTTATGTCAACATGTTTGATTTGTTGAAAAATTTGACACATTCTGATTTATACCACAATTGTTGTTTATTTGCATGTTCCTTTACTGGTAACGTGAAATAAATGTATTTATACGTTTAGAGGGAATCAAAATATGTTCGTGCAGACATCAACTGCCGTGTTTCATAAACATCAATGCTTACTAGCATCTCAGTGTGGGGTAATCGTGATAACGTACAGTTCCTTTTGCCTCTTCTTTTCTGCCTTTCACATGGATTTTACAGGAAAAATCTAAAGTGGAAAGCTGTACCCCCCACTGAACGTGAAAACAGCTGTTTCTTATTCCAGTGAAAAGTGTGAAGTGACTGGTGTTTACATTGCTTTGCACAGATATCACTGACACAACCAGAAAACATCTAGAATGAAAAAGACATGGAAAACCCCAACCCAAAAAAAAAAAAAAACATTTGAGAAATTGCAGGAGAAATTTTAGACATAACAAAAATTATGATGAGAGCCAACCATGAAAGTATTTATTGTGCACTCGCTATAGGCATAAAGTCTGGTTATGTTCATATATGTATTGCATTAGTGCTCATTGATGTAGTTACTGATAATGTGCCATTAAAGTCTTTAATTTGTTTTTTACTTTGACATACTTCCAGTTCTTTCTTATTGCAATTACAGTCTTTTACAAAAAATACATTTTGTCTGACAAAGAAATACTGTTAAAACATCTACAGGTACGTTTTTAAATCTAAATTTTAAAGTTTTAAACTAACCCAGAAAGTCATTATCACTTCCTATGCCAATAATGAATGTACTTCACCTTAATCCTTTAAATAGAAACGTAAGCTTGTAATCGACCCATAGTAACAGAACAGACTGACACTCAAATAGTTTTTTTGGATATAGCAACTGTCACGTATCCGGTCTCTGTGGTCGCCTCCAATAACCGCCAGCGGGAGCCCTCCCCGCAATACTGAACTACATTTCCCATAAGCCCCATACCTGGGCTACGGCCATCACAGGTGTCAGCCATTATTAATCAAGGACTCTATTTATACCCGACTGAACATTCACTCAGTGCAACGTCTTGTTTTGCCCCGCAAACAGTTCTAAATGGTTTTCACTGTGTTGTTATTTCGTGTATTACCTGGACTGCCTTTTGTTTATTGATTGTTTGCTGCCTGCTCTTACCGTTTGCCTGGACTCTGACTTTGCTTTTGGATTATCCCCTCTATTGTTGTTCGTTGGTGTTTTGACCTTTGCCTGTCTGACCATTCTCTTAATAAAGTGCTGCAAATGGACCACTGTCTCCTGGTTCGCAGTTACAGCAACAAAGAACATGTCTGTAGTCCAATCCATACTGCCAAATACAGCCCAATATCACGAAAAACATTCCTTCTTACAATGAAACAACTTTGTCTAAATTCATTTTATCCCTTGTGTGCAACCAAATCAGTCACTCAGCCCATGTCACTCTGAATATTTTAGCTCACTGCTTATCCTCTGAGCACCTCTGAAGACTTTATTAATGCTATTAAACCCTGAAGCCCTCAGATCATATTCCAACAATCTACAGCAATAATTCATCAAAAACTGATAATTAAGCCGTTATTTACTCAACCTCACATCATTCCAAAATTTTATGATGTTTTTTATTCTGAGCAACACAACAAAATAAATATCTGAAAAATGTCCCAGCTGCTCTTTTCCATAAAATTAAAGTACATGGGGACATCAAAGCACTGTAAAAGTGATGCATCGAACATTAGCTTTCTATAAACAGCTCAAGAACAGACCAAGTCAATATTAAAGTTAATGATGTTTGATGGCAAAACACACACATATGTGATGTATCTATCGCTGCTATATTTGAGAGATACAAACCTTAATTTCTGTCATTTTATCCCACAAAGCCATCATATGATTTCAGAGGATATACTGTAACTCCCAAATTATATTTAAGTGCTAGTGGTCATTTTTTTGTGGGAATTTTACTGTCTCGATCCCCATTCACTTTCTATTATGAGGTAAACACCATGCGGGATATTCCTAAAAATACCTAAATCACAATTTATGTTTCACAAAAAAAGAGTCTTGCATGTTTAGAACAACTTGACAGTATGAAAACATCTCTACTTCCTGTTTAGAAGGTAATGTGAATTACACTCCTGACAAGAGGTAGCAAGGACTTTCTCAGTATTTCCACTCTTTCTTGCCTTGTTCAGCCTTAGATCATATTTGAAACACATTTTTTGAATGGTCTGATGATGCTCAAGGCATCGCTGATAAAACACATCACCCCCTAATACTCGACAGAGCTTATCTACTTCTTGGCGACAGGCTGTGTAGTCAGATTTGCCAAAGAAACTGCGGTTCAAAGTATAGCCGCGTGACTGCACAACACTGGTGTTGTCATTCCAGGGATGCATATTTTGCAACGCTGGTTTCAGAGCATGCTGACTGTTCCCACATGTTTGGGAGATGGAGGCAGACGGCAGTATCACTGGCGATGTGGGCTAATGGCTGCTTTGGAGTGGGTTTGCCAGTATGAGGTCTTGGGCTGCCTAATCGTCCCCATGTGCGGAACATCAGGGCGTATGCCATTGGGCACCGGGGAACACACGGCCCTGTTGAAAGCTGAGCTGATGTTTTGCCAATCAGAGGTTGGAACTACACAGGAGAGTAATCTCTTCCAGCTTTTGGGGCAAGTCAGTTTGGAGGGGTCGATGCTTCATTTGTGCAGGTCAATAGACAGTAGGATTTGATTGCCATTCAGACACCAAACTAACTAACTCCCTGGAAACACATCTTTCACACTGTGACTAGTTGACTTTCATTTGTCTACAAACAATGTCCAACAGTGGATATACATGCATCACAGGAGAATTCATTTTTGTCTTTTCTTTCTGAGCCAAAAAAATGTTATTTCCACAGCATAACACACAATGTACTATTTAATAGCTCTCTGGAAATGGCTGAACCTAATTTGGAGGGTTCCACAGAGTTTCCTGAGTCAACATCCTTGTTGGTCCTGCAACAACATTTTTGCCACCCAATCAGATTTTAGGGTAAGGTTCAGTGCTATTGTAGAGGTTAGGCTGGGTTGGGGCTTGTACACAACTCACACTGACTTCTTATTTCATTGTAGTTTTAAGGTTAGGTTAGGAGTAAGGATTGGGTCAGAACGTTGTTGGTTGGAATGTTTGTGTAATTAATCGGTATGCCAACACGCATGTGTGAGAAAGGAAACCGTGTGGTGAGAGTTGTATAAAATGTAACAGTGGAACTTGACTTGGACAAGAATTTACTTAATATATATACTACAAAAAAATTTCTCATCAAATAAACTTTTTGTTTAAGAAAAAACAAGAAAAAAGTTACCAGAGCAAAGTGCTTAAGCATCAGCAATGTGGAAAACTGTTGGCCATGTTTTCTTGTAAGAATGTTACGCCACAGCGAGAACCTTTATCCAAAAAGTAGCAGATAAATTGGCATTGCAAAACTAAAGAGACACAGTACGATGAATTCTTGGGGTGAAATTAGACAACAGAACAGAACATAAGATCAACATGTGCCATTAATTATTTAAACACCATTATTCTCAGATGGTGTGTGACAGTGTGAATTTTGGCGTTTCATGCAAGGTAAGAGTCTTATTATTATATCAGTTCTGCAGATGCATTTGGAATAGAGTCTCTGCCTCCATTTTTGTAGCATCTTCATTGCCTCAATTTGACTTGTATTGTCAGAATCTGAAACCTGAAGGGATTGTTAAAAGCCATAACTGATTAGTGTGTTTACACAAATTATAGAGAGCATTAGTTGTGACATATGTAGGGTACTCAACAGTTTAACAAAACACATATATATTTACACCAATGCCATGAGCATGGCAGAACTCTGCAGACCATGGCCAAACATCTGGCCTGTGATGAGAGAAAGTATATAAGCAAATCAATAGTGTGGGGAACTAAAACCGTCTCTTCTTCAGAATAAGTTTCATTTTTGTCAATTTTCATTGATTGTTCTTAAAGGGACAGTTTACCAAAAAGTTTTGTTATTTACTCAGTCTTGTGACATTCAAAGCCCCAATGGGTGTTTATTAACCCCTAGAACCTAAAGCGATTTTAAAAAAAACTGTTACGTTTTTTGTTTACAATAAGAGTAAATGGTGCCTGCTTCAAAAGGACACAAAACTGTTCTAAAATACTGTTCTAAAAATAGCTAATTGCTACTGTTTATACAAAACAGCAGTGTAATTTCATTAATGAACAAATAACTCTAACTAACTTATGAGTTATTGGTTTGAATCAGGGTTTTAATGTTTGGCTGACCAGCATGGCCTGGTTAGCCCTTGCTGGTAAATGTCATAACTACACATCTGGTTTGCCAGTAACTGCGTAGAGAAGAAAATGAATGTTAACTGATAGCTCTCAAGGTTTCATGGACCTCCTTGGTTTGAATCAGTGTAATGACTCAATTACTCACTGAATTTGTCAAAATGTTTCTTGACTTATTCACTGAACCACAAGTCGTTACTTTGGTCATGTCCAACATGAAATAAACTGAAAACTTTCATGTTCACAAGTGCTGTGAGACAGTAACCAGTGTAGCTTCTGGCTAGTGTTCTTAAAGATACACATTTGGAACTTTGGAATAAATGGTACACCAAAAAAGCTTTTAAAATGTGTAACCACAAGCAGTATTGTTTTTGTTTAGTCCTTATATTTGTTAAGAATAAAGTTAGGACCAATTACTGCTCAATTATTAACAAATCATTAATACATTTTTTAAGCAACCAAAACCATTAAGTAGAATCATAATTTGAATGAAGAACAAAAAAAGTTTAAAATTATTATGCCTACTAGCCAACAGTGATTGGTCATCTTTGTTTCTAGAATTACTGCCTCACAAGCTCGTAGAATAATTCCATAAAATGAATTCTCCTCCTTGGAAGCCCCTTTAGTTTCATTTTCTTGTCCCTGAGTTATGCCCCCCTTTAAGTTACAGGATTTCTGAGGCATCTGCTCTCAAGGCAAGCCAATTGTTCGCCTTTGAGGTTCTAGCCAGCACATTACCACCATTACGAGTTGAAAGCAGTCGGCATGAGAGAAAGAAGTCTCCCAAACTTCCAGAGAGCTTCAGCTTGCCACATTTTCTCACAATACCTCCCATTTTTACAGATTTCCTCTGACTCGACATCATTTTAAAGAAAAGGCACACAGTGTGTATCTCACCTGCGGCTGCTCTGACAGGTTTGTGTTTGACACATTCCTGGTCCACAAAGCAGCTGCTGCTAGCAAAGCCTCACAAAGACTCACAGATCCAGAAGCAAAGCCACGTTCAGTGTGTAAATCACATCACTACTGAGTCAACAGTGACATTTCTGCAACAATAATGTGCAAGTAATTCTTAGTCATGGCAGTGGAGCAGAGCACAAATTAATTACCGTCTGAACAGACGTTTGCAGACACTGTCAGTCACAGATACACGCTGTAAAATGACACAACTGTTCACATTCATTATGACTTTCTCGCATTCTAGAACGTTATTAAAATTTGACAAATCAGCAAACCTTTGAGAACTAAACAACAAATGATGTCATGAAACAAACCTATAAATAAAAACAAGACAATTTGTCAATTCAGTGATGTAACACTGAAATGTATTTTA
Organism: Ambastaia sidthimunki; assembly: GCA_036877625.1. Taxonomy (NCBI): domain Eukaryota; kingdom Metazoa; phylum Chordata; class Actinopteri; order Cypriniformes; family Botiidae; genus Ambastaia; species Ambastaia sidthimunki. The sequence goes on along the minus strand of JAZGTK010000020.1, from coordinate 226,782 downwards.
ATGTGAGATTAATTTCTCTTTTAAGTTACTATAACTGAATAAAACAGAAAATGTAGCTCAGGGCACAAATGTATCCATCTGAAACAATTATATCATAAATAGTGGATTCTATATAGTCATTACATTTTGATTTATTATTCATTATTATTCAGAGACAGCATTTGTAAAAATAAATAGATTTTACTTTAGAAGTAAAATTCATACTTGCAGTACCAACAAAACTTATAACAAATATTATAATGGCATGATTTATAATTAAATACAAAAAACATATAAAAATGACAATGGAACAAAAAAGATGAAAATACAGAAACAAGCTGACCTTAATTTCAAACTCTCAAATGGTTGTTTCTGAAAGGACAAACAAGCATAGACATTAACAATGACACTTGTTTTTAACTTTTAATAAGAAAAAACACTGTGGTATCTTTAAACATTTTTCTGGTCTCTTTTAAGATGAATTGCATGCGGAGCATATTTACAATACTTTGAAAAGCCTTATGGCAACACAACATTGGCTGGCTCAGGGGGTAAAACACATTCTTGTTTTGCAGAGATATGGTTTAATGCTACTGCCATTAGCAGGCTCCTGTGGTAGTCTCTTGTGGGGCTGTAGCCTTAGGGCAAAAGCCATTATATTTAACATACACTAGTTTGGTGCCTGACTCCATTTCCCAAGAGCCCTCACTGTGTGGCTTTCCTAATAATGATGAAAATGCCAGAAAATAACCCAAGTACTACATACCATCCTCATTTACTGTAGAATAAACAAACATACTCTCCAGTGCTGGTGTAAAACACTCAGCAGAGGTGAGATTTTATTACTTAACCCGGTCAGTCGGACCAGAAGTCCTGTCAGTCTTTGCTGAGTTTCCAAAATAAAAGTTTATGCACACACAAACTACAGACTCTGTACACAAAAGTTTTTTGTTGTGGAAAGTTATACCTATAGGAAAATGAAATCTGATTCTGCCTGGGCTTGAACCTGCATCTCCAATGGTGCTGACAGGTCTAACACAAACTCTACCACTGCACCATGGCTTAACAAGCATTGAAGTGCTGATGTTGGATTTGTTCAATAAATAGCCAATAATCTTTAGTTAACATCACTGCAACACGACATTCTAATTCTAGAGAGCATTTTTAAAAACTGGGATTTTCTTTTACTCAATCTTTTTCTCAATCTTTCTATAAGAGACATATATGACATACATACAAGTACATTTTAAATGCATTGAAGTCAAGCCTTGAAGGTTGAAATCCACTGCCTTAGAGTCAACATGAAAACAAAATGAGAACTGAAACCAAAGTTTGTTCATACACTATCCTAAAGTCTCCTTATACCTTTCATCAAAATGTAATAACTTGCTCCATCTCAGAAATGTAATTCCTGTTTGACATCACCAGGCTCTTTTCATCAACTCTCCCCATCTTCCTTGTAGACAATCTTATTTCATTCAGAAACTCTTTAGTTTACCATTGTGATGCTAAAATAGACTGCAAAATTCATTTAATGCTGACACAAAATCCAGATTTTGTGTGTTTTATGAACATTTTAATTTTATGACAACCCCGTAATATAAAAGAAGCAAATACACAAAAGGTCCACATGACTAATTAAATTTTTTTTTACATCACATTAAGTTTAGTTGAGATATATGGCCAGCTGTTTTTCTTCATCATTGATAGCTACAGAATTGAATGGTTTAAATTAATTTAACTGGGCACATCCGAGATCAAAGAACACAGTTCTGCATGGGGATGTTTGTGTGAGATAACACCTATCTCCTGCCACATGTTACCCCATCTGTACGCAATATGTGTCCTCTGTAGCTCTTTTCCAACATTAATCAACAGACTCTATTATCAGAAAAAAACTCGAAGCTTTATCAGAACCACAAAGATTTTATGTTCACCCACATGCTGCTCTGGTTTATTTTTGAGTCGTAACTGTTTATAATGGATTTAATTGAGGGTACGCCAGTCTGTGAAAGGGCGAGAATATGCAACGACTCCAAATGGAGTTGACGTGCAGGCTTTTGATGTTTAATTGTTAGTTGATTAAATTAACATTAACTTTGAGGACCATCTGGGAAGCTTCAGTTGGACCGTTGCGGGCCCAAGAGTTCTGGCTCTTTTTAATTTGACGATTGGTGGTTTTGCAAACGGTCCAGTGTTTTCTGAAGCGACGTTCTGGAAATTAGCCGATACATCCTTGCTGTGGCATATCTAACTAATTCAGACCGATCTGTGGAAGATGTTATCATCTCGCTGGCAAATGGTGGAAAGCAAGAGCTTGGACTTGTATTGCATGTTGAATTAAGTCGATTGAAACTTTATTAGATAATGCAGGATAATAGTTGTGAAGCCCACACATTTAAAGACCAGCCTAACAAGTAAGTCATGCAGAAGCAGGTAGTTAATTAAACCGGTTATTAAATCGTATGTGTTTGTGTTTGAATTACCATTTCAAAAGAGATCGTTAATTACACTAAAATTAAATAAACACTTCAGCGTGTACGTGGCTGATTTTGTTCCTCTGGTGATTGCTCATTATAGACTGTCAAACTGATTAACTATTATCACGAGTGTCCATTAATTAAAAAAGTAATGACACCAAGGCACTGCTGGTTAATTGTGTTTTCTGTCATTATCTCACATTCCGCTACATGAACAGAGAAATCAACACGTGTTTAAAATGATAGTGAAAAAATGATTAAATAAAATAATGGGAGACTAAAAATATGTAAAAACTTGCCAAATAAACACCTGCATGATTAGAACTCATTATTTCATTAGAGCTTTTTATCTTTAGAGCAACACAAAATTCTAAACAATTTAAATTAGAATGTCACACCTGTAATCCCACAATCTCATTAGAGAGATTCAATCTTGAACAATAAAGATATGTTGGCATAAATGTATTTTTATGTTGCAGTATTCCCCACATTAAATTTAGTTCTTGTTTTTAAAGGTGCACTACTTAGAGTTTTGACACCTAATATACAATATTGAAAGATAATTACTGTTTAATTCTAAATAAAGGAGTTCTCCCTCGTAGTGGCTACTATGTTGAGAGTGCATGACCAGCTGCTCCCTACTTAGTAACCTCCCTGTTATCAGACACTTTTAGTTGCCGAATATACTTGTTTTGGCTGACGAATAAACCTGCGAATAGTTTCTACATTTCTACAAAGGCATTTGTATGATTTGATTTCATTCACACCAGCAGATGTCAAGTGTGAATTTGAAGACTTCTAAAAATGTAGCTGGACATTTATGAACTTCTTTTAGTAAGTATGAATACTGGTGAATTAGACACAGACAGTGTTGTGGATTAATATTTTGATTTGAACAAAGCACTGGAAAAGAAAATAGGAGTGGAATCAAGATACTGATGTCATCTAGACTCAAACCTAAATTTCCCATACAAGCACATGCAGTGTGTACGCATTAACCACTGCACTACAGTTCTACAGTGTTATGATAATCATCTCAAAATAACACACAAATTTCAGGTGTACAGTCACTCAAGTCTGAAATGCTTTCTGCCAGCAAGCAAATGTGTTCAAATGAACCATTATTTGTTTGTGCATTCCTAGCAGTTGATCCGAATCTTGCTTATTAACACCACACAAATATTGATTCCTTGGAATTTATCTAAAACTTGGATTAAACCAAAAGTAGTGAAATTTAAACAAAAATAAACAGACGTTCTGAGGTACTAAAACACGGAGGATTTGTTTTTTTATAAATTCATGGAGCAGCATAATTTAGCTCAACCTCATGCAACGGGTGTACAGAGAAAATAAACAGACTCGGGAAAATCCATTATACTATGTTAAAATGCATGCTAATAAACATTTTACAACCCCTGTACAGGCGGCTCAGGGAAAATATATTCAGCATACATTTATACACTGTATATGTATTTAGTTTGTGATTTCAAATGGCAGGAAGTTCACCCGCATGGAGCATTACAATCGTATGGTAATGTATGTGAACAAACCAGCCTCAGTGTTTGACATTATAATGATTTCCGCAACCCCCCATTATGTTTTTGAAACAACAACATTTATATGAGCTTGCCAATCTATCAGTGCCATTGCCAGGCTTTAGTGTGGCTCTTATATATGCACACATACACATTGAGGGCCAAATCTATTTTAATACGTGTTGCTATTGCAAAATAAAGCAGTCAGACTTAGACTGACTTTCCTTATGAAAACAGGCATTGGATAATTGTGTACACTGGCTTTAATCATTGACAAATTGTTAAGGAGAACAATGGTTTCATCTGTCTGGGCTCGGTGCCCTGTTCACATCCTCAGTAAAAATAAATAAATCAAAAGCAAGCGTAAAGACAGCATTTGAGGTAACACCAGATGGGTTCTGTGAACAATGTTAGCATTAAGTGGAATTAACTCAGGACAACGACTGTGTTTACATTCACGGACTCGTCAATCCGAATCAAGTCCAATCCGATTGCAGATTCCAAGCATACTGTTTACATGTACCCTAAACATTGCAATCTAATGAAAATATTCATTTCCACGCACATCAGATGTGTTCTCAGCGTTGTTACGTATGCAAAGGGGGACGTTTTGTGTCAATGTTACAATGCCAACGAGTTTGAGGGTCCTGTGGGAAGTGGTAAGGTCAGAGGATTAAATAAGCAGCTGGGCATAAATAGCGTGCATTTCATTCTAAACACTTTTTAAAATATGCCAAGAAAGCTTTCTTCTCATGCTCCAACTTTACTCAACAAAAGAAATGAGAATTAGACGCAGCATCTTGAAATTCTACACTGTGTAAACACATTAACATCATGCATGTGTCTCCTTAAGAAAATGTCACTACCGATGCAAGAATTAGAGAAATGTGTGACAACATTTAGGAATTGAGACAATGTTTAAACAAAAGTTGTTTCCAATAGCTGTAATAGATATATATATATAAATGTGCACAAATGTATGGAAAAATTCAGGCAACACTGAGAAATAGAGGTAACATTGTGGAAGACAATAGAAAATCCATGAAATGTGTGAAACATTTTTTGGTGAAACATCTACATGAACATTTTAGTTTTTCTTGATTTAATTAAATACATTTAATAAAAAATTAAAACTTTATGTGTTGATGAAGTATGTTTGTGTCCAAAAGTCACACTTGCATGTGCAAAAGTCTTAAAAATTAGACTACTATTAGTAAGAACATGAGTCTGATCATAAAGTGTTATGAACGCCTCATAACATACTTAAAAGCATTGGTTTAGAACCTGTGTCTTTCTCTCAAGTCAAGACAGTTCAAAACCAAAAGTCACTACAGTGTGAATGTTTCCATGAAAACCACCAAATATAAATTTTGTAATACCTCAGATGTGAATCCAAACATTATAATGGTATAAACTAATTTCTGGTGAGTTTATCTGTAGTCATTTCAGTTGTTTATGAATAGCCAATATGAATGTAATGCTGATGAGCTTCGTCTAAGCTTTTGTCAAATAAAAAAGTCGACATCTGGCAAATGATGTAAGATTACAGGGCAGTCGGTCTGTTGTCCAAATAATGAAGAAAATAAAGTAGTTTGGACAATTACTTTTGTTTTAGTTTCAAGTACATTTGCACTTCCTTGTGTCTTGTGCCAGACATATTTGTTTAAACCTGTCTAGAATTCTGGGCCCTGAAACTGTATGAGTTCTGAGGTATAAACAGGATCTGTCATACGCACAGAGGCTAGATCAACAGGAATTTATGTCTTAGCTGTAACCATGTTTTATATTTTAGCACAGCTGAACTGATTGGTTTTGACCAATCAGCATTCAGGACTTGATCTGTATAATGTGACCTTTGGAACTATTCCACCTTTTTCTCAATTATTGGCCTTACCTGTGTTTGACCAGAAGGTTAAAGCTGGAATCCATGTTTTTTTTTTAAATGATATAAGTATATAGTATTTTATATATTTATATATGTTTCAAACAGAGATGGTGGTGAAGAGGCAAAAAATTTCTCTTGGCCTTTTTTAAAACTCGTGCCGTTTCATCAAACACACAGACAAACAATTTCATCAGCTGAAAGTCTGTTAAAAAACATTCTACAATTGTAACTATAACAATTTTCAAAGCATGGGCGTGTTATCACTTTTCCTGGAACCGACCCCGTATGTGTACTCAATAAACAGAAGTGAGCGCATATCCGGTGGTCCAGGGGAACTTTAGAGAAGGTCTGGAAGACATCAGTGTTTCTATGGCCCTTGAAAGACATCTGAAAAAACCCTTGTTTATAGGAAACAAAATCTGGCTTGGTTTTAACATCACCGTATCAGTTTACCTCTCCTGCCTATTGAGTTCAGATCAACACGCACACACACACACACAAGACAGGCTGACACACACAAACCCACATTGGCCATTAGTACTATATCTGACTCACACTTTGCTCCTACCTGTTTATGTGATGTTTCTGGGATATATCTACATAAACAGCTGCCACAGATTTCACCAGCAACCCTGCAATGTAAAAAACACTGTCTCTGGCTAATGTCACCATGGCGTCGTAAAATAAGTCAGACGATAAAGAAAACAAGGGTATGCTGGACAGCTGAGGCTTGATCCGAGAAACTAGAGAACGAGCTAATTGACCAATGAGAAGGCCACAAATTTTAAAAGTGCACAATTCAGATATAACTTGACTGAAACAAGGTGTTACTTTTCAGTGCAAGTGACGTACACAATATGGTTTATTTACCACTGAAACAGACAGAAATAATCTTATTTTTAAATGTTTATTAGAAAATGAAAGTGGTGTTTGACAATGCAAAACTAGAAACCAAAACTACCGCAATGCTAAAGTGGGGTTACCAGGGCATTGTCATGTGGTTTATAAGGAATTCAGGAACTCAGAGTTTGTAGCAAACTTTCTTAGCAAACTTTCTTATTGTTAATGTTTGTTGATCCAGCAGTGTCATGTACTGTATATGTACATTATACTGTATATGTACATTATAGGTTTGTCTGGAGTCAGATCCTAATACATCTCAGTGGGGGGTTCACACTGCCCCCTGCACTGTATTACAACATTTAGAGAAACAGTTGAGGCATATTATTGACTCATAATCTCATTCTGCTGATAAAATCATATCTCAAGTGTCTTAAATATCCATTTCCAGTTCTCTCTAGCTCGGGCCTGTTCACATGATATAAACTGTGGTTTCCTGTTATTTCCTGATATTTCTGTAGCTTGTGAAGATTTTCTTCAAACCTAAATTTCTCCCCAAGACTAATGTTTAGGCAAAGAAAACAATCAAAATCTCTCGCTAGCTTATATACGTGAGGACAGCCTGAAAGAAAAATGCAAGGCAGGCCAAAATGTCTGAGATGAGCTTCAGAGAAATTCCTCTAGACAGTTTAATACTTTGCCACCATCAAATGCAGTCTGTTAAGTTTCATCTTGGCTGTTCTCGCAAGCTGAAAATTGAGACTTCATGCGCTGCACATTGTCATTTAGAAGTGAACAGACAGCAGGTAACGTCATTCCAGAATCAAGTGAAATTTAGGGAATTAGATTCGCTTGGCTTGCTGACAAAACACAAGAAAAGCATTTTCAGCATCAACGTTTTGTAACAAATTGTTCAATAGTGTGAATAATGCACCAGGTCTCTTTGGAAATACTATGCGTCTTGGAGAAGATTTTGCAGAAATCAAAACTTGCTGTGTCACTTGTCATTATTTATTATTCATGTTTTTAGCATTTCAATGGCATATTAGAGGTTTTGCAACTTATTTGACATAAGAAAAGTATCATTTGGTGTTGTTTTCAGTCTTTACACAAAGCTATGACATGGTTGTCAAACGATTGGTTGCTTTTTGACCTATCTTGAGATTTGATTGTTGTTTTATGGTTCCCTTGTATTTCAACATAACATGAGGGTAACTGATAATTCTTTTTAGGTGAACTGTCCCTTTAAGGAGAAAAAGCTGAAACTGGATTAAGCACTGAGGATGTTGAATTTACATCCAGGCACTCTTAAAGTTCACCACATTGCGTGTCATAAAAACATCTATTAGCTATATACAGAGAGAGTTCTGTGAGCTAATGCCTTTTTCATGTGCATGTACACATGCGCTGTGCTTGTAAGCCCATTTAATCACCTATGAACTACAAAAACTATATCAGTAGTTTGACTTCACTAGCTAAATTCAAACCAGCTCTGTGAATATGCAGCTAGTTTGAAACTATCCTTGTGTTTTCTCATGGGTCCAATTTTTATATCTTTATTAATCAGTAGTACAAGTGCACAACAGAAATGTAATGCAGAGTAAACGACTTAAAATCCAGAAAAACAATTTCTTCAAAAATAAACAGTGAGAGATCACAATAATTTGTTTTGTTGCTGTGGTTTTGATTGTTATTCTTGTTGATTTCTGTGGGAAAGGTTTGTGAACATTTTAAAATGTGAGGCCCATTGATGATTATTTTGCTTGCAAAAATTCAAACACTCAGTGTCTCCTTTCAGTAAATCAGGAGCAAAAACTGCATTTCTATTTTCATTTAAACTCATTTTCTAGGAGAAAGAGATATTATGACTTTTCTGCTATGAAAAGGGCAAAACGTACCATCATTTTCTTCCTTAAATGTTTGACTTGTTGAAAAATGTGTGTGGGGGTTCTTAAGCTGAGATTTTACTGTGTATTATGTTGCCAACTGTTTTATCGACAAATGTAGTTTAAGTTTTTACTTTGTAGTTTGGGGACTGCTGTAAGCCTGATCACTTGGTTGTCGGCTGTTTAAGTGTGTAAGACGGTATGTGCTCAGGGGCCATTTTTAGGTAGCAGCCGCTGTTGTTGCTCCAGGGTCTCACTTATATTGAAAACAATGGCCCACAATGGGCTCACTTCCTGAACATTTGTGGTGGAAGTGATTAGAAAGGGATTTGGGGTAGAAAAGGGTTGTTATCACACGCTTTGATTTATCACTCTCAGCTGGAAATGCCTGGCCAAATCTATAAATTCCAGGTGTTTCAGTTGAACCTTTTTAAAGTAGAAACATTTAGTTGTAGATCTGTCATAGATTTTCTTGCCATTCTTGGCCTTAACATGTGTTTCATTACATGCAATAACACACACATCATTGCATTGTCAGCGCCACAAAAACTGAATGGCTTCTGTCATTTTATGAATTGCATTTTTTATAGTTATGTTAGTTGGGGAGTTCATTAATATATTTCACTTTACTTTAAGTCCAGAAACAGAGTACATTTCCTTTCTATGACCTGTTGACACGACTCGGCTTCATTATTCTATAGTTGTTCTGTGGTTTCCCAGAGCAACCTATCACTCTGCTAAACAGGGTCCAAAATTAACACCTGCCATGTGCCAAATGCAAGTTAAAAATCTGTGTCAGGAGCCGTATGCAGTCATAAGAACTCTAGCCAGAGACTTTTGCAGTTTCTATTTATCTGCCGTGATTGGTTGGCTGTTCTGTTTTAACCATAAAGAGAGAATCAAGTAATAACATACGTCAGAGGCCAGTGCAGTAGGAACAGACGATATACACACATCTGAAAAGAATGAGGTGTAAAAGAGACTGAATTACACATTGCCATAAGAAAACATTCATGACCCTGCAACTCCGCAATGCATGCATTTCAATGGTATTCAATATTTTTGTTTTTGCAAGAAAAACTCAAGTAGACATTAATTTATCCGTTTTAGTCACATCCTGATAAATAGAGAATTATAAGAGAAAAACGGCGGAGGTTAGTGGGAATATGAGAAAAAATATATGCACAGTGGAATGATACTTCCTGAGCATGCCAACCTCAACTTTGAATAAGGCTTTAACCTTAACTGCTGTTTAACATGACACACACACACACACACACTCTTCAGCTATATCCGAAATGGTTTAAGAACTGGTTCATTTTTTATGATAACATTAGCCTGGCGCACCACAAGCCACAGAACACCCAAACATATGAAGACATCGGAGACTCCAGAAGGTATGGGCAATGTCTTCCTGAGAGTAAATCGACTTGTTTCAAAATGTTTTTATGTATTAATAAAGGTTTTTCTCATCTTCATGTATTCAATCAAAGAAGCTCTTTAAAGGGAGAGAAAAAGCAATTCTGATTGGTCAATGTGTTAGGATGTTGACACTTTGAGGGGGTTACAGATTCTAAATTGCCAAAACTTTCTGTTCAAGAATTATAACCAACAAGAAGTACAAATTGAATCTAGCAAAATCTTTACTATGTCAGCTGAAAAGATGACCACAGAGGTTCCTCCCCACCACAGAGGTTCCTCAGGGTTCACTCCTTGGGTCACTAAGCCCACGTTTTTGGCTTATTCAGCATGTTGAATCGGTGGCAGAACTCATCAGTGAGTTGGATCATTTTGATTGGCTGTTCAGCCGAACGAATCAGTGCACAAGAAAGCAATTGCTAGTAACAAATCAAGCAAACAGCAGTTAAAGGGGAACACACTTATGCTGCATAGCATCATTTTTATTTAAAAAAGGATTCTCCAGGGTGTGTGTTTCAAGCGTGTTTTTCTTGTAGTAAGCCATACCTTCTGACTATTTTAAATGTGATGCATCAATTCTTTTCACTTATTTTGAGATTCAGACTGCCTGAGTACCTCAGAGCTAGAAGGGTTTTATAGATCTTTTTTTTTTTTTAAATAGTTTTATGGGGTATCCTGTTTTTCAACCAAACCGCCTGATTTAGGTGACATGCTTAAAGTAAAAGTTCTCAGAGCCAGAGATCAACTCAAGTTTTTATTGCGCCAGCACTTGTAAAGCAGTAAAATAAAAACAATAAATTAAGTAGAAGTTAGACGTTACTCTGGAACTGTTGATATCCCTTTAGACATGTTGAACTGCACTTTTTTTCATACAGCTACACAGACTTGGTCAATAAGTCACATTTCTTCAGCCTCATATAGGGCCTCATATAGAGCAATTTGGAAAATGAACAAAGATTGCTCTGGTGCAAAGAGGCAAAAGGGGTGAGAATTTATTGTAAGTTAGGTGACTTGTTTTTAGAGTGTTCCTGGAGTAGTTTCTAAGTGCTATACGTCATGCAAACATACGGTTTCAAACAAAGCAGGACATATGGTCCTAACATGAACATTGAGTGCATGGACTAGAACTAGCACACAGTTGATTTTACTGATGGTAGTTCCTTTGTACATACTTTTACATTTATTTACCAGATTTTAACGGTGTGCTAGCTTTTTACAACACAAACTAAGATTCAAAACTTGGTGACGTAGGTGACCTGCAAAGGTTGCATTTTAAAAGAAATGGAAGTTCATATGTGACTGATTTGGAATGTTCTACACTCAGTGACATAAATATTGCTTGACTTGAATTTCATAATTCCTGTTTTTTATGATGTGCTTGTCGCAGTGCATTGTGGGATTTCAGTCACCACACAGGGCACGTGCGATATGGCTTTGTAATTTGGCCAAAATAATTTATCTTAGGCAGAATGATTCTGCTGTCTTTTAAGATAAATTCATTAAAGACTCTTTGCAACAGTCGTGGCACCTATGATGTCTTAAAACGCTTTCTACAGCATGTATGCAGCTTGCTAGGTCTAGGAACTGAGCTTCATTTTTTAGATTCAATGAGGAAAATGAGGAAAAAAAAAACATGGTCTCTATCTAATTTCAGCATTGCGTCATGCTGAGTGTAGTAGATGTTTTATAAGATTTATATAAGCTTCTTAAACAAATTGGACGTTCAGTGGAGTAATTTGTAGTAGAAACACGAGAGCAGCTGGTGGAATTAAATTCTGGTTCTCTGGCTCATCTCCAAGCCATTTTTTACTACCTGTTTTTCATTCTTAGTGAGCTTTGTATAATGTTTAATGATGCTTTGGATTTTAACTGATCTCTCATTTTCCTCTACTGGCTAACGAGGGTTACAGAGAGAGAAATGGTGGTAATGAAATGTTTTGTGGTCAAATTACATGTGTGGTAAAAAGTGAGATGTCTGTGTTTCAAATAAAATACTAGCCTTTTGCTTACTGCCGTGTAATATACACTTAATGATTTTAATGACAGAAAAGGAAACAGAATGCATTATAAAATAATACACATACAATAAACAAACATACATGGGGCAGTTGTGGCCTACTGGCTGGGGAGTCTGGCTTGTAATCAGTAGGTTGCTGGTTCGATTCCAGTGCAGGTACCAACTGAAGTGCCCTTACGCAAGGCACCTAAACCCCTGATTGCTCCCCAGGTGCTGCAGTGATAGCTGCCCACTGCTCCAGGTGTGTGTGTGTGTTCATGACTTGCAGTGTGTGTTCACTCCTCACCAGTGATGGGTTAAATGCAGAGGTCACATTTCGGGTATGGGTTACCATATCTGACAAAAACATGTCACTTTTACTTTACTTTCACAAACAGTAGTATTCTACACTGCTGTAGTGGCCATGTAAAACCACTTAATCACATTGCATTGTGGGATACAGTATCACACTCAGTGTGGGGTTGTGGCCAAATGCAGTGGGTCAACCATGGATTTAGAAAATGCACATACTAAGCACAAAATTTATACAATTCTGCAGAAATTGAACATAGCCATGTCTGTTTTACGCTGAGTTTCTTAGCCGTGCGCTAATGGTTTTGGTGTGGTTACCAACTACACTTCAACAAATAGACTGACACTGGCCGAGGGGCCTGAAATGATCTGGGACCCTTGGTTTGCCAGAATTAAAATTAATATTTTTATAACAAACCTATTAGACTATAAAAACATTTATTAAATTAAGTTCTTAGATCAAATTTATTTCTTAATTTATTTGAAAAGAATTGAGGAGGATTTTATGTCACTGTTGTCTAATTTAGTGAGTGGTGGTTTCCTAGTGCTATCAACAGCTTTAATAACCCTTCAAGATCCCAGTCTATTACAAAAAATAATATAAAAGGAAACTGCTTAACATGAAAAATCATGTGTTTTCAATGACAAATCAGGTGACAGGTTTGTGTAGTAATAACTTACTAATGAATAGCACTTTAATGAACATGAGAAACTGACGTGGTGAGACCAGAATGGAAAAATTGACTATGTAAGTTACAATGAGCATATACTTATAGACTGAATAAATAATGCAATGCTTTGCTAAGGTATTGCTTGTGTGATAGATTTATTGCTATAATGTCACTGGCCATACCGACTTGTCATGTGTTCCACATGATCCATCCAACTGTAACAAGGCCATTACCTGCACATCTTACTCTATGCTGAACAAGACAAAGCCCAGTTCTGTTTAAAAGCAACAGCTATTTCTAAAGGTCATATATCATATATTTGTTATCAGAAATAGTCTGTTATTTTAATAGAGTAATAGCTGCACAAAAATATTTTTAATATTTTAAAATATTTGAAATATTTTTATACTTTTATCATTTTTTATTTTAGCGTTTTATTTTTTTCTACAATTTATGCGAAAGCAGTCATGGGATCATTTCAAGGTCTGACTATCAGAAATCGTAACAGTAATTCTGAAGAGCACTTCTGTTCACAGCCACTTCTCAAATGACGCTTTTTGAAGTTCCCATTCTGTTTAGAGCTTTCAAAAACCCATTTGGATTGAATTGCAAATTAGGATTTTATTCAAGAGCACCTGGGCTTTGTTTTCCATTTGCTAAAGAGAACGGTCACTCATCTGAGAGCCTCATCAGTTATGTAATCAAGAATCTCAGTGTTTAATCCTTTCTTATGATCCATGAGAAACCTGCTGAAGTAAAGACGGTCAAATGTGTTGTTTGTTTGTGGCGACACACGTTAAAAAGAAACTCCATTTTTATTTTATTTTATGGCAATGCCAGTGAGGTTGTAGATTGACGGCCACTAATGCAGTATAGTACCGTTTATTGTTGTTTACTGTATATTGATTTAAGTTAGCATACTGTATTCAATTCAAAATGTCTGTAAACACTATATGTATGTAATACACTGTACACTATTGCTTTACATTTCATCCATTAATGAGATTGCAGGCATGTGCAGAAACACTACATTTCCCATAATTCCTTATGACAATAATAACATAGATACCATTAGTTCTACAGATACTGGGAAAAGTGTAAAAATCATGGGAGCAAGGGTCATAGTGACAATTATAGCAAGTTTGATTCAGAACGGTTTGACAAATGTGTGAAATCTCTAAGCAGCAGGTCGTTCAGAAGAGAAAGAAACACGTTCAAATAAAACACACAGTATCTGCAAGTTTATTAGCAATGCATTGCAGGGAGAGTCCAAAGAGTGACCCTGCTGTCTGCCCACCACAGCAGTATGTGAGAGTGGGCAGTAATGAGCTGTGTGCTGCCACAGGAAGTTCCAGAACAATAACTTTAACAATTAAAAGAGATCAGCTTTGATGCCCCACTGATCACACAGGAAAGGACTGACTTTGATGGAACAATCGTTTTACTATGCAGTGGCTTTCATTGCCTCATACATTTAATCTGTGTGTGTGTGTGTGTGTGTGTGTGTGTGCTCACTAATCTCACACAGCCAATTATCTCAGCAGGCTTTGACTGTTTGCTTAGGAGCTCTAGTAATTTAGTTCTGTACTGCCAATGTAGTCTGTGCTTTGATTTGAAGCTCCGAGCCATCGCAATGTGTTCGCTGTACAGTGTAAAGAAAAGTTTCTCCTAAAGGGGCTGTGAGCGATCTAAACATTTCTGCCAGACTTAACACACAAAACTGGAAAAGACTCAATCTAGTAAACATTAATCAGATTGGCTGACTTCCATTCAACATCCACAAGACTCACAAGTTTTTATTGTACTGTATTTAAGTCTCTATATATTTAAAAGTGTTTTATACAATCATTTATGAAAGGTGTCTTTATTTCAGGACAGTCTGTACCACTGTACCACTTCCTGTCTAATTTAAAGACCAGTTTAAATTTGAAACATCATTGACAATGTTGCCGCACTATAAAGTCTAACTATGCCAGACTAACAAATGCCACCAGACAGCTCACGACACATCAGCCTAATTTTCCACCAACGAAGCCCATAATCTGTAAGACCTATATAGCCTTCAAACTTCTAAAGCTTTGTCAAATCACCATTCAAAATATGCTATGAATTTTCATTTTCTAGTTACTGTTACAGCCAACCAAAGCATCAAGTTGGGTCTCTTTTAATTCTGCCAAAGGAACTCTGCTATTTGTCTCCTCAGATTTGGTTTTAATGGTGGCAATTACAAAGTCACCCAAGATTATGAATAAATGTTCAGGGAGTTATCTGACATTGTCTGTGGTTTTCTCTGCTTCTAGGACCTGACTGCCAAAAGTTTCGTTCATGTTTTTCTCTTTTAGTGGGAACTTTAATGAAGATCACAGACTAACAAATTTTGCGGACAGTTCGAGATGAGATTTGACCTTGCCAGACCTACAGAGATGAATTGTTTTCTACCACCAACACGGTGCACCAACATGTAATTACGGTGAAACTTTATAAGCCACGGTGGACGTACGGTGTAATATATCACGAAATCCATTATCTGTCACAGAAAGATGATTGATCTGTTTAGGCTGCTGAATTACTTCATTTCAATGTTCTGAAATCAAGCCCTGCTGGAATTTAAACAGGTAACTTACAATGTTGGGAAACTATGAATGTCAAATCAGCAGATATATAGAGCAAACTAACTTCCCTCCACGTCTCTCTATTGCTTTACTATAATGAAACCGCAGACCTCCTTCCTAACAACAGGGCCGTGCGTTAAGCCAAATAACACACAGCAGATGCCCGTGAACCCCAGCGCTGTACAGCAGTGAGGGGAGGAAGCTGGGGGTAGTATTTGGGGTTCTCAAGCGTGCCAGTTTTCTTTATTTTTTCTGCAGCCTCTCTTGAGCAGTTGTAGTCCGCAATGGAGAGTCCCAGGGGCTCGGCAGCGTAATGGTAATACAGACCATCTGACAGCTGTCAAAACAGGCCTGTTAGTCAAGCAATGAGGCCTGTCAACCTGCTGAAAAACTAGTCTGCAGCCTCTCTATTTTCCTCACTCTCTCTTTCCCCAAATTACTCACTCACTTTACACTGACTGCCACAAAACAGAGTGGGTTTCCTCCTCGGGTTGACCTTTCACACTCGGGCCCGGTCCATACAACAACATATTCCAGTGTAATCACGCATCTCGCTGACTATTGGCTGACAGAGGCTTCAAAGCAGGATGTGTTTGTGGGAAGACCGAGGAAGGCAATTAGATTGTGTTGTTGGAGATTATGTTGTATATTTACTCTTCCAGACATCGTGATAGGATATTATAGTTCCTGTTCGCAGGGCTGCCTTTACACTTCCTGTGAAATTTTCTAATACCATGATTCTCAACACCATGTTAACAATTGAAATTAAAAAGTGTTTTTTAAACACTTAAAGTTTACTTTGCCTAATGTTTTTGTATGCCATTTTCTTAAGTAAATATTCTGTAGAGGAAACCAAAGCAAAGCTTTGTAAACCAGATATACTGGTGGACTGCAGGCCAAAATTAGACAATTCTGTTTGAATTCAGCAGTAAGTTTTGGACAGCAAGGGGGGGAAAACAACATTAAATGTAAATAGTAAAATGCAACTAACCATATAATCATGCTAAAGGTTTTAAATAAAAAGAGAATATACATCTTTTTCTGTTGTTTTTGGCTGAGCATCCAAATAAACTTTATGGTATTTTAAAGCAAGTTCATCTGTCGTTTCTGAATGAAACCCAGAAAAACAGCTGCAATATTCAACTAAGAAAGAACAATTTACTTTAATATAAGACAGTTCATGTCTATTAAAAACATACCACAAATAATCCTTCACATATTGATGATTCAACCTTGCACATCAAACATCAGAAAAGACATGCAAATGTTTTCATCCAAAAACATTTGGTTGAAACACGTGGAATCTGATTTCTTCTCAGATATTAAGATTAAATATATGTTGGCATTATGTAGTTTTACACATTTACGTCACCCACAATAAAAGAGGTTTTATGCAACACATAAGTCATGTTTTTGTTTTATATTGACCTGTTAGCAAAAAACCTAAACCTTTTCCCAATCAGACCTGGCATATGTTTCTAGAGTAACACTGAAAGCAAAAAATCCAGTTATGTAAAACAACCAGCCAAGCAGAACATATTTACTGCTTTTTACAGTTTTGTTGAGTTTTTGGATTTTTTTTTGACCATTGAGACTTCACTGTTGGCCGGGCTACTGAACGCGAATGGACAGACGAAATATTTTGTTACTTTTAATGAACACATCAGGTTAGAACAAACACAAACCTATACATGGAAGATATTATTCTAATCACTCTTCCCTTCGTATTGAATCTAGGTATGACACAATGTAACCCTTTTGTTGCCATTTGTAAATCTAATAATACCCAATGTCTGCATTATGCCTGATGTGTTTGCACTAGGCTATTGACTGTTGGAATAAAACTCACTTCTCAGCTTGAGTGAAATTGGTGTTGTTGGACACATTGAAGGCCATTTGCTGGCTCCTGTTCGCTAAATTGTCACTTATGTCCTGAAATTGCCACTTTTCGACCACATACCATATTACTCAAGCATCTAATGTCCAGTAGATAACAGGCACTAACATTGCAGGATCAAAAGACAGGAGAAATATTCACCACTTATCCAATTGCATCAGGATCATTACCTCAGCCAAGGGGGTTTTAAATGATACACAAATACAACTCATCAAGCCCTGCTCTGAGTATACGACAGCCATAACCTCAATCTTAATTTTGGTAGCGTTTGCTGGACCTCTAAACAGCCGTGCTATCAGTTGTTTGGAGGTTTTCAGCGAGCCCGGTGTCGTTCTGTCATGTTTAAAGGTGGAAGGGAGTCAGATATTCAGAAAATTCTGAGGGCAAGTTCAAGAGACTGTAACAGGTCACCAAATAGGAAAAGTTAAACACCTTTTTAGTACATCCTGCCTACAATAAAAATGTAAAAAAGGGGTCTGTCATTTCTGTAATTCTTGTGGCATTTATTATCACCTCCACTCTACGAGTAACAGTACATTGATCTGGCTGCGGCTGGCCATCATTGACTAAAATGTATTGGGCTAAGTGTCGTTCATTTAAAAAACCCTCTAAAAATTAATACAGGTCAAACTGTTACACACATGTCACATCCATTACTGCCCAAGTTCTCTAATGCTGCTTTTCTGGTGGAAAGACTGATTGGTCAGGGGGATAGGACTATTTAAAGGCAGACAGAGTTGGTCTTGGCTCAGGTTCGAGGGTACTGTGGAGGATTGAGCTTTTTCACTTCCCACAGTCACCTGGCGAGGATCTCTGGAAAGCCAGCCTGCAGTAAGGACGGTTTCGGCCAACACAAACAGGTGCTGCTTCAAACTTTCTGCGTTTGAACGGTCCCTTGCTATTCGGCAGACAGGCAAATTAATTAACTTGATTCAGACAGTCATAAACAGATTTTTTTCTTGAGATATTCTCCACAAGGCAAATTCTATGGTTCATATTTCCTTTATAAATACAGAAGTTTTCAGTGGAAAGGCAAAAAGCATTCCAGATTATTGCATCATTGTGATTTTTTAAAAGAAACACCATACTGTCAGTAACACAGAAATCATGCTTTAGCTAGGAAACTGCATATTAAGATTCAACTTTAGCATCTGTAGCTCTTATCCAAATCAAAATGAAGCAAAACATTAAAAATGAAAGTTTATAGAATTTAGTCAGAACATGTCATGTTATGTTTGGAGTTATGAAATGTCTTTGTATTAAAGTAGTGGTAAAGATTCCTAACAAATTCTGCTGTTGTGGTCTACAGAAAACAACAGAACATGGGTTTGGAGAGACAGAGAAAGTAACGTTTTCATTTAACTTTAAACCTAAAACTAGCATGTCATTTATAGAAGTAAACAGAGTAGTTTTGGTTTTCATTAGCATGCACTATAATCTCATTCTGTGGTTTCATTAATACAAGCACACAAGGTAAACGGGTATACAGTACATATCTTCCTGCTTTCTAACAATGTTCTCTTTCTAACAATCTTTAGCGTGTGACCTAGTTTACGGTTTAGCACATGGAAAACTCATGCTTTTCTCTACAGTTAATAAAGTGGGCGTAACGTCCTACAACCACAATGAGGTTTGAAATGGGTAATGGCTCTTGACAGAAGTGGAAATGTATTATGCTTATCAGGAGACATTTCATCATGTAGTACAGATTCATACACAAAGCTACTAACTTTATATCCAGCCATGTATTTGGATCTCTATTAAAGCACTCGTGGATGAGTGGTTGGCTCAAACATATGACACAATATTAAGTGTTTAGAACCATATTTCACATAGACTGTGTGACAACCATGCTATTATAACTACAATATAAACATAATATGGGAGAGCAAAACAGCAAAACAATTCAATACAAATGTGTAATTTTACAAAGTTGTAAATTTGATATGCATGGGATAATGGGGCTAGTTTTCACACGGATGAATCTCTCAGTTCTTACACATCAGAATTTTGAGTCAAATGGTAAAATACGCAAATGTGTGTTTTCTCTAATAGAGCTTTTAAATGTTAGTTTAAAACACCCTCTTAGAATTATTCATTTTAAGTATACTGTTAAAATTAAATTCTCAAATTAATATATTTTTCAATACTCTTCAATATTTAAATATCAGTTTTGTTGGTCAAAAGAATGATTTGACTTCTGTAGTATATACCATATGCTATATTATTATACAGTATTCATTATATTATACGAGTCATTATTAAGTAGAAGAATAAATATACAAAAAACAGAATAATAGAATTAACACCATTGAAATGAACAAATACTTGGAGTTATTTTAAGTAAGGCTCTGTTTCAAGGCCCTTTGTATTAGACACTTAAACTGGGCACAGACTGTAATTAAATGTTAAGATGTGAGTGGCTGTATTGAGCAGTGGGAAACAGGGACAGTTTAGCTGCTGTAGGCTACAGTCGGTCTTGTCTGTGGCTCTGAACAGTAAACCCACAGGGAACACATGGACCGGTCCTAACAGTAGCCAACTGTTTGTATTCAGCTGAGCCTCTCTTATCTCCAGCAGTATCAGGGTCTATTGCCTTCACAAATAAAGGGGCAATTAAACCCAAGGAGTGCCACAGAGATCAGAGCAGTGTCCTGAGAAGGAAAACCAGCATGGGACAGTAAAACAAGCGCATGGTTGTGAATTATAAGAATTGATAGGAAGTGGACCACCTCAAACCTCAGTGTGTCCGCATTAGAACAGAACATGTGTTAGACGTCTAAATGTGAATGACTGACTACTTTAAATACAGAGAAGCTAAGTGTATCTTTAATATTCGTCAGTTTTCCTCTATTGAAGCCCATAGTTTAATATTAGAATGCTTTAGATTTAATGGCTGTGCACAATTAAAATAGGATTTACTTGACTCCAAACTTGAGTCCACTTAAAATATTCAAGTATTATGCACACAATAAAGTAACTTGGTTTTCATGACCATTTTCCATCCTCTTGTTCTTTGTTTGCTGTACATTTTCTTAGGAGTGGATGTTGGCATTTTTTAAAATTTATTTCTGAATGCGGTAGTTATGCAAAGGATTACTTTACATAAGGGATAATGCACATTGTCCCCCTGACTAAATGGCTACTTTGCACATAGCTGGCTTACAAACTAACTATGAAAACAAAGAATAAAAAATGTTTATATTCAGTTATATAATATAATAGATTTACACAATTTACACAATAAAATATTTACCTGCAAACACTGTACTTCAGATGCTGTATATCAGATAGTGGTTCAAAATCAAATAGAAAGTCAATAGAAAGACTTTTGTTACATCAAAGATAACAATAAAACAATATAACAAAGATAGCAGCATACGACTACCATAAGCAGAATTTGTCCTCTGCATTTAACCCATCCAAGTTAGTGCACACACACACACACACACACACAAACACACTAGAAGCAGTGAAAACACCAGTGACCAGCCATTCACTGAGACTACGGGCGCAATTGGGGCTAAAGAGTCTTGCTTAGGGGCACTGAGAATCAAACCTGCGACCTTTGGGTTACATGTCTCTGGTTACAAAACTCTAACCATCAGGCCTATACTCTAACCAGTATACAGTATACTGAAACCACATCCTAAAAACTGTGGAAAAGGTGGAGAAAATATTAAGCTATCCAAATAACGTGGAGATCAAAACCCTGGAGTGACAGAACCATCTTCATGGTTGTGAAGTTACACTCCATATAAGTGTGTCAATGTTAAACTTTGATATGTTTAATAAAAAAAATATATTTTTCATGGAATAACCTCTTTAAAGCAACTGGTTCCCTCTTAGTGAGAATGCAGACATACCTACTGAGGTATGTTAGAGTCTGTTTACACTCCATGTAATTGGAATACTTAAGAAAGCAGACCTGTGTGTGCCTTCATCTGCTTCAGTTTCATGTCTGTGTGCTATTCCTAGATCAAAACCTACCTGTCAGACTCCAGATTGGTTGGAGTAATGTGAATATGAAATGACTATGGTAATGAAAGTCTGTCTGCGCTGGGTGACTGCAATGTGATAGCAACTACTGCAGTTCAGAAGTTGTACTTTTTCTATACAATTAGTTGATGGTTACATGCAAAACAGAATACTACCATACAGCTCTATTTCCACAGTATGTAGTAAGTTTATACCACTGTGTATGCTAATTTTGAGTATGTATGAATGGATACATTTGCTAAAATTTCAGCCTGTTGCTTGCAATACTGTATCCCACAATGCAATGCACTGAACTTTCATTTCCAGGTTTAGTTTTTTTTTTTTTTTTTTTTCATTTTTCAACATCTCTGTCCTAACTAACAATTTTACTGGATTGCAAATCTTGACAAATTTTACACTTTAACATAAAAAAAACAAAACTAATTGTGTATAATGCAATAAGGTAATGTGACAAACGTTGTACACTATTGTGTAACTTGGAATGCTACAAATAAAATAACCAATTTAAATGACAACTATGCTGCCAAAACTTTTCCACAACTGCATGGTGGTCACAAAAGTTATTCATATTGATATATGCGAGTGATTATCAGATAATTCACCAAACAAAAAGAAATACTTTCCAGTAGGTTGGTATTTTGTTTGTGTGTGTGTTTATGTAACTCCTCTGGACATTAGATAAATTGTGGCGTGCCTCATCTGTCCAGTGTGGGACAGGGTTTTCATATTTGCAGAGAAAAATTCGAATTCCAGAGTAAATTGCCTGTGGAAAATATAAATGAAATGGCTGCATAAAATCCACAAACCAAAGCCAAATTTACGGCCTCATGCTTTTATGTGGTTCAAACGTTGCATGATGCAGCAAATACAAAAACATTGCAGGACGAGAAAGCTTGGATTTAGATCTTTCTGCCAGAACAACTAATCTTCAAAACAAGTCAATCTCTGGCTTGCAGCCATGGTTTCATTGATTGTAATTTGAGCATAACACCCAGCAGTTAACATAAATTAACACCAGTCAGAGAGTCAAATGAATCTGTTCCTCATGAAATACAACTAGAGTCTATAAAAACTTTGTGATTATTTTCAGTATTCAGTCATTTTAACTAGCAATGAACAATATACCACATTAAATAATCTTTGTTATTATAATAATACCCCAATTATTCATTGATCGTTCATATTAGTCCATTGTGCATTAACTAACGTTAACATGTTATTAATAAAAAATGTATTAATAAATGTTGATTTAATTAACTTTAATTAGGATTAATAAGTGCTGTACGAGTATTGTTAATTCATTAATGTTAACCGAAGCAGTTAACTAATGTTAACAAATTAACCTTATGGTAAAGTGTTACCATGTATTTTTTGTAACGCTAACCATCCAAGGGGGAAATATAAATTACGATGGGCATATACATGAAACTTGTCAACCATAATGTGACACGGAAACAAGGCTTAAAATAAAAGCTTAATAAAGATCTCGTGTAAGTGACGGTTTTACGTTTGCTCTGGAGACTCATGTGCTTTGGGTCAGTGAGGGTCTGTGTCACACCATTCGTTATATTGACAGGCCGGTGGCGTCAAGTGCCAGCAAGTGTGACATTCCTGATTGCACTAGGCGGCCAAAACTGCAGCGTGCTGTACACACTCAGTGTCCTGACCCCGGACACACATCTGTCAGGGAAGATGATATGGTATGGAGACCCCCTCTTTACTCAGCGTATTGCATCACCCCAACCCCCTCCATTTAAAGTGAGTTCAAGAAGTGGTTGGACTCGTAGAATAATTCATGCAAATTTGAATAACTAATTATAAATATACGCAGTGCTACTATGAAACTATAGTTAAATTATAGTCAAGCAATTTAGATAGCAAAAACAGACGATGTTGAATCAATGTTGTAAACTAATGCAATCCAACATTAAATCTCCTACCCTTGCTTTCTTAATGTAGTTGGCTAGTGAAACTACTTATATAAACTACTTATAAATAATATATTAAATGAAGGTTTGAAAAGAATTAGTTTTTTAATGCATGAAAATGGCATTTAGGTGACAGCATCAAACTTTACAAACATAGACACACACAGGCAAAAACAGAATACACCCTAGTTTATAAAATCTGATCAAAAACATAGTTATGAGCAGCAGATATTCTGATATTAGAGTATTCTGCTATGGAAAAGACCTTAAATGCAGCACAGGGACTGTTAGGTTTGTTTTTCTATTTACATAAATAATTGACAAAAGGTGCAGAGTAAGAATTTTATACTTTGGTTTTTTTCCCCAAGCACAGCAATATTTCAATATAGTTCACTGACCTAACTGCAGAAGATATTGTAGATATGAAAATCTGGTCATAAGAAATGGTACAATAAATTAAGCATTGGAGAATATGTTTTCACATGAATGAGAATTGTGTGGGGTTGTAAGGAAGGACCAACAGCCCTTTTCCATGTACCATTCATTCTTGTCATAGGCGTGAATGCTTATTTTGTTTAGCACTGTAATGAAAATTCCACATGGACTTCATCAGACAAGGATTTGAGAATGTGTTTTTGTAAACTGGCACCACACAAAAACACCACAAAAAACTAATGACAAAAACGTTTTGTTTAGAACTTGTTTGAACCTTAATCTCTATTAGAAGGCTAGATGTATTAATCTATATAACACTGTTTTGTCATACCCCTATTTTCTACCATGAAATAGTTTTCTTCTAAACTGACACTTAATTGCCGGATTTATATTTAAAAAAAATCAAACTACATTTAGGGAGAAAACATGTTTTTACAAGAAGTTCCTTAGCTTAACTAAATCAAAGGAATATGTCTCTCTTTAAAAGTGCTGTGTGAACACATTACAAACAGCACAATCACAGAATTCTTCCATTTCAAAGTGCCCTTCAAAATTGATTCCTTTTGTGTTCATCTGGTATACAATTTGACTTCTCTGTTATGAATTGAACTGTCTTTAATGGGTGATAATGGGACTCAATCATTAATGGATTTTTTTCTGGCGAACACAAAGGGTGAGTCTTGTTAACATTATAATATATTGATCAGCTTGGGTCCTGGGGCCACCCAAGCTTGTACAATACTCATATATGCACACACAAGACAGTAGTGTCTTTTATTTCCAGTGTCCTTTACTGCCAGTAATCATGGAAGGCATATTTGTCTTAGTTCTATAACAGCTGGATAAAATGTATCTGTGCATTTTCCATTCATATCACTGGCAATTACCTGGCTGGCAAATGACCCTTGGAAGTATGTGATTCAGAATCTGCCAATTGGAAATTTAGTTCTAAACCAATTACCCGAGCCGTAAATGTCATGTGACATAATTATTCTGGAGCCCCATCAAATAATGTCATGACAATGCTGATTGGCTGATGGCACTAGAAGAACACACACAGCCCAAAGATCTCCATTAGCAACTATCCTGAGCTTGAATGTGAAAGACAGAATACGAAAAAAAGACCACATTTCATGCTTTTATGAGCCCTCCTGAAAAAGAATAGGCCATTGGTACAGCTTTATCATAATGACATGTTGAAAACATAAATGGTGTTAGAAATATATATTCTCATGTTGATTTCTTATCAAGAGTACAAATGCTTTTTTGAAATATGCTAATGGTGTAGTTATTGTATCTATCTACAGAAGCTAATAGGGCCATACTAGCTATCCAAGCCCTGACCCCTTGGTTTTTTAAGAACTTTGATGAGCAAGTGTTGAGAGCATGTACCATTTTCCTATTGCCAGCCAGATGTCTTTCAGATACCAGGGATGGCGCAAATCGGACAACGTTGTAAGGTCAAACACAAAAAAGGAATGAGAGACATCCACTCAGCCATACTATCAAAATGAATTATTTGGGCTATGTATCATCTTGAATTTTAATGGCTCTGAACAGCCAGACCAAGAGGGGTGACCTTGTTTAAAGGGGCAATTGCATTCAATCATTCAATCAGGCTTGGGTTGCACATGTCTGTACTGTGCTCATCCACAGACTGGAGATCCCTGGGTCAGGCAGGGCCAGTGCTTTCATCTGCCTATGATGGGTCTACAGATGGAGTCTCTGGGAAAAACAGGCCAAGTGTGGCTGTTGCACCAATCCATCACTAGCACTGAATCAAATCGCTGTGTCCTATTAATAAGCTTACGATGATGATGGATGGTTGAGTCAATGGATTGGGTGTGACAGAACCTAACCAATATGCCCATTTCAATGCTTGATTATGCCTATTCCATTTTTCATGAAAGGTCTGGCATGGGTGCAGAAACAAGCATGCATCAGCCGCTTAGATCATAATCTTTTCATGGTGGGGAATTTTAGAAGTATGGACCATGGATGATCTATTCCTTTGGTTTCGCTAATGCCTCACATATGGATATAAGTCCTGACAATTTGTTTGTTGTACGAGTACATCTATCAAACGCTGCGAAAATCCATCTGTCATTTAATGCTCAGCTCAAAGCCACAGAAGGAATATTTACAAAAAAAAGAAAAATTCTGAATTTGTTCTGGCATGGTTCCATTGTCGTACAGAAAACAACAATATATGTTCTAGTTTTGAACATTTGTTTCCCAGTGGCTTAATGCTGCAGTGTTGTGTTGGTTTAGCTAGGCATCTCCCATGCTGCTCCGCTTGACGGGCTTTTCGAACGTAATGAGGCACAGCGAACTGAGCACACACGGCGTTCCCTCATCCCCTTCCAATCTGAAGATAATTACAGGCAATTAAACAAACGCTTTCCCTGCTAGGTTGAAGTCCCGGTGTGGGCACATTCCAGTGTGCATCCTTTATGGGCCTTCACAGTGTGGTCAAAGGTGTCTGTGAGTGAACAATGGGATGGGGGTCTGTTATTTAAGAGACCAGGCAGTGCTTGAATGTGGATGAGCTGAAGAATAGGAGAACTGGAAAAAGCTCCTCTTCAAACAAGAGGAACCTAAGTGTGGAAACTTGGCCCATTTTCCCTGCGAAACAGGAAAGAACTGGAGGGTGATTAAGCAGGGGTTGGAGCTGAGCAATCATCAAGGTGATACTACACAGCACGATTCTAGATTTCAACCACCAACGCCGACCACACAGTGTTGCAGGTTTGTAAGCGTCAGCACTACAAATGAGAAGAAGACCTTGAAAACTGCTACTGGGTCATACAGTATATTCTTGTTATGTGAATTTTAAATTATTTTACCATTGCCGTTTTATGAAAACTGTGAATGTTCCATTTTTTACAGCGTTTATTAATCTTTGTTAAAGGTTGTTAATACAAGTACAATTGTTCTTTCATGTTAGTTCATTGTGAATTAACTGCTAACAGATACAACTCTTAATTGTAAAAATGTATTAAGAAATACTGAAATTAACATTAAGATTAATAATGCTGTAGAAATATTATTTGCTAATTTCAACAAATTGAACCACATTATAAAGCATTACAGAGGAACTGATGTATAGTGGGAAAACAACAGCACAAACATGGGTATTATCAGTTGAGTTTAGTAATGACGTATTGTGTAGAAATATAATATGACATTTTTAAAACAGTTCAAAAAAATATAAAAATAACAGAGTAAACTTCACATTTACAGCATTGGGTAAAATAAATCTAAACTCCTTACTGACCAATCAGTAACTTTTGATCATGTTAGGCATCAATTTTTTTGCTGTTGTGTAAATAAAGTTTGGAAAGGCACCAAACCTCAGACGAATAGTACGTTCACATTTCACTTCAAAGGACGTTACATACATCAAGCTGCATCATATTTTTTATGTTCCATCCCATCTCTTAAAAGACTGTCCTTGACCTGTTATAGGTTAAGAATCTAATTTGTTGGCTGATTTGGCCGTGGTCAGGGTGGACAGTAGCCTTGACCTCCGCTTGTGGCTGGGCTGAATTTTAATTCTCTGCCAGACAGAGAGGATCTGGGCTGTTTCGCTTTGAAGGACGTCCAGTGACAGCGAGCACAGTCCCCTGGCAGCCCTGTCAGAGCACTGCAGCAGAACCAGACAGACAATGAGCTGTGTGTATGAGGTGCATTTGAGAGTCTTTGCCAGAGAGGGAGAGATCTGCCCTTCTACAGGATGTGCAGGACCTCCTGTTCCCACTGGGTGATGGTCTCACTTTTAACTTCCTGTTGACCACTATTTACCATTATTGCCATTGCAGCAAGTGTAACCGATATGCCCCCCTTTATGCAGGTCTTAAATATCACATATGGGATAGATGACAAAGTCAAGAACACAAGCACAACTTAAATACAGCTAAATACAGCATTCCAATACAACTGTTTCAGGAATACAACTGTATAATTTAAGTTTTATATCAAAATTCAAAACAATTCATTTTTAATCCATGACAATGTTTAATCCATAACAAAACTCCTTGCTAGGGTGTTGTGGTGGTTTTCAGGGTGTTGCTATGTAAATGATAATCCGGGGTTGATAGATCGTTGCTTAATTCCCAAGTCAAAACAGCACATCAGCCAAGTCTTAAGGATTATTAAGGTTTTTTTTTGCCTGTTTTGTCATCTGTCAGGCCAATTAATGTAAGACTGATTTGTCTGACAAAACTAAACAGGGGATGGGATTACCAGATTTAAAAGACCTTGTGACTTAGTGACAACTAACTAAAATCAAGCCTTTTTTCTCTAACACAGAAGGTGAACAGAACACTTTGATCAATCTGCACACTTAGACATTGAGTAATATTCTTCATCAAAGTTCAAAGAGATTCCACAGGATGCTTGGGAATGTGTACACTGCTTATCATTTACTTTCAGGGCAGATCAGACAGGGAAGAACGGTGTGAAGCGGACATGGTGAGCATGTCCATAGCTTCCTGTTCGCCCCTAAGCGTCCACCGTTGGCCCCTGTGAGGCAGCAGTGTGCTGAATCAGACAGGAGTCCTTCCTCTGGGACCATTCAACCCGTCTATAAGGGGGTTTTGCTTGAGTGAAGCATTATAATGGCTCAAGGAAAAAGGTTTCTTTAAAAACTTTCAGAGCTGTCAAATGGTGAAGATTAATGCCTGAGAAGGATCCCTCTTGGGGAATTAACTCTCCATTCTCTTTCCCTCGCTTTCTCTTTCCCTCCGCAAATGCACAAGAACATCTTTTACTCTCTGTCTTGTTCACCTTTCCTCCATGTTTATTTCCTCTCTAAACATATGCATGTAAAAACATTTAATCCAACTTCAAAAGGTGCCACTAAATGGGCGCATCAGACAGCCAGGCTCTGATCAGCTGAAGTGGGACTCTTGAAACAATGAGTCCTCGATCTGTTCTTTGGGGCAGCTTGGTGAGGAACACAGACTTTTACTGATCTGTGGCCATCAAATGCTTTCAGGAGGAGGCATCTCATCACTCTCAGAGGAGGATCCTTGAAGAGCATTCTTCACCGTACTTATTTACTTGCTTGACAGCTTGCCCTCCAATGGCTCAAGGGAGGGTCATTCTGGAGTTGTCATAGATGAAGAAAAAAGATTTTATGATGTTACCAACCCTCCCCACATCTCTTTTCTGGAATAAAGACCTCTAAGAATAGAGAGCTCTTGTGTTTAACCCTCTTTAACCCTCACACAACTGAGAAGATATTTAAAGTCTTTAAAGTATTTAAAGTTTATTGATGTCATGTTCCTCAGAATTCCACTGTACCTTAGGATGCTTTACTCTGTAACTGAATGATGTTTCTCCACTGTGGTTGGTCTTTAAAACAGATACTGTAAAGGTCTATACTGTGGGTTAAAGCAGAACCAAAGACCATGCTTTTAAAATGTCTTACAATCTACGTTATGGGTTACCCAGATAATATGCCTAATAACAACTAGAACTAGTAACCCCTTAGTGTTAACAACCCATAAGTGAAGCACAAATAATGTATATAATTGTAAATAATGCTTAATCGAACAATATATTTAGCCACCAGTTACTCACCGCATGCTTTTCCAAACATTCTTGTGTTTGTGTGAAACCCGAATAGGGATTTTAGGAAAAATGTGTACGTTTATTTTTCCATAGATCAAATATAAAATTAACAAAACCTTTGAGCTCCAATAATGTCAAAAAAGCCCCAGAAAAGTAGTCCATACAATTCTTGCATTATAATTAATCTCTTCTGAAGCCAAACAATGTCTTTGTGTGAAATACAGACTCAAGTTACTGACTAAACTCCAGAAATACTACCCCCCTACTGGTGCATAGTGTTTAATGGCATTTTATTATGACATATCAGTTATGCAAAATTCTCCCGGCTCCATTTAATGACTTTGACTGTATGTTAGAATTGTAGGCAATGCCCCAATAACTGAACAATGTGTGTGAGGTCTTTGGATGGAGTCTACTGTGAGGGAATGAAAACCTTTAAACTCAGACAAACAGAGGAAGAGAGCCAGAATCTATATATTTTTTTTCCTTCAGTCTGACATAATGCATGTCAGATTTGCTCAAAGCAATCTGTTGAGTTTTGAATTGTTCTGTGGGCATTTCTGAACGCTGGCAGTCTCTGGATGTTATTGTAAATGTAGATGCATATGTCAAACAGACATTTTGCCGTATTGAAGTGGGGGCAACAATTGCATATTGATCAGGGTCTGTTTTGCATGCTCCAAACCATGAAGCCTCTCCTTTAGATCTGGCAACCCTTAAAACCTTTTCAACGTGATCTTTCTCTCCACCCTCTTGTTTTGAAAACAAAATGGATGGCATTCCATACCCAGAAAAAGGACGCAAGAACAGTTTATCAAATGCAAGTAAGAACCAGTGTGTAAAATAATGATTCTTGCTTGGTTTCTCTCAAGAATTTGGTGTTGAGGTTAAGCAGGCTTTCGTAGAGCGGATCGTCTATGTGACCCCATGACATGGCTTCTGTCTGGCTAGGCTCTGTGGGTCAAGCCTGGTAATTGCAGGTTCCTAAAGAGGGGGTCAAGTCCATTTCCAATAAGGTCAGTGAATTTGCAAGCTTACTGCAGGTGGCCATGAATAATGATGCATAATTTTTTGTTACACAACACTACACTCATTCAGGTAAAATGTTGGCCCTTTTGATGTGATTTCTCTCAGCACTGAAAACATATTGTGTTTTTTTACTAAGCACCTTTGTGTTTTTTTTCTCTGGGGCAACTTTAATGGTAAATGTTTCTACATTGGCATTTATCCTTGGAAACTGCCAAGCTAATTGGAAAAAAAAACTCTGCAATCTTTATATACAGTAGTACACACTATAAAATCTACAAAACTCAAAGTGTGTTTAACTACAATGTTTTATTACATTACTATTATAAACACAATAAGATAATTCAGCACACAAAATGGTCTATAATATAAAGAAATTAATGAAGTTAGTTTACCTTGGAATATTAAATAATTATTATTTCTGTACTTTTATATTTTATTTATATTTTTGTTTACACTTACCGAACAACAAAATCACTGATAAAACCTTTGCTCTTATCTACATCACCATTTTACACTAACCAATAACAATGTGATATGAAATCAATGGTAAGTTCTCTCTGTCAAAAATCTATACACCTAACAAATAAAATAGCCCCATTCTTTTGATCAGTTTTAATAATTATTGCTGTTCTAGTTTTGCAGCTTATTGTGTTAACAGAGGCTAAATTCCTGATCCCTGAATAAATATAATATTCCTCACTGTAAAATATCCAGGGGCCTCAGCACAAGGCACAAGTCAGGGCCCCCAAAACAAGTGCAGAGAGACGACTGTGAAAGTGAACAGAAGTTCTGCTTCATTAGCAGTTTCATTCTTAATTGTATGTGTTCTGTCTGGTGTTTTCTTAATCAGTATCCTGGATTTCTCTCTAAAAAAGACTATTTAAAGAAACAGGTTAATTTGAAACTCTAATTTGAAGTAATGCTCTAGTTCTTTGAGGGTTTTTTTTCACTTGGGCAATCTGTCTGTGACTGACAAAATTAGCTATTTTTCTTAAGGGAATTTATTATTTATTTTTTTACAAATAAAAGTTTATTTCTTTGTATTTATATTAAAATGTTTTAGATAAGTTTATTTTATCTTTTTGTCACAAAGGAAGTTGTCACAATGGCTATATTCCATATAAAGCACATTTTTAGGTTACATAACATTTTACATTTTCAACAGACGTGTTTATACACATATAATGTCTATACACATTAAGTTCTCATTGGGACAACGTATACATACGTATATGGATTCACATATACATATGGGTGTAAATGTATTCTTAAGTGTCACAAATAGCCTCAGACTCCCCTAAAACTGTTATATAAATCAAAAGCAATGCATGTAATATCCTACATTTGCATCTCACAGAAAGAAAACTTTTTTTATAAAAATTAATATTTTCACCTGAGATATGCAAACAAACAAATAATCTCTAACAGGCAAATCTGCGTTGATAGATAAAAACTCATTGACTGTTTTGTGGGGAAAAGTACAAACTATATATTTTTATCCCCTCAAACTTGCCCAGAAAAAAAATCCATTTACATTTTCAAATAAGAATTATTTAGTATATTTAATAATCAATTTCCCTCATGGGGACCGCTGACAGTGTAGGTGTATGTGACTTTTACCACCTTGTGGTAAAAGGTAAAAAGAACACACACACATACACTAATGTACTTTCTGAAGTGAATTTAATCTATTGATGGCATGAAGTGTGTGACCTCTGGTAGTGAGTCGCACACTGTTAGCGAGTCTCCATTCGTCTCCTTCACTTCCAGCTGCTAAACATAAATGTCACTCTAAAACTGAGAGTGTGTGACTATAGACGGCATATAAACACTGGTTATTTGCATGTTAATGAAAAAGGGCAATTTAAACAAGGCTTTTCATACCTGCACAACTGTATATGAAAAGTGACTGTATCATATAAGGAAACAAAAATTGCTAATGAGATCTCTGAAAAATCTCAAACACACACACCCCCATCGAGCCATGAAAAAGATTAGTGCAATACACACATTCCCCTACAGTGTAACATAATTTTTTTAAATACTCAATACTTTTTTGTTATTAGTTACTTTTTATTAGCATATGAGCGCTATTTTATTCGCTCTTTTTTATTTTTACTTTCACTTTTTTTAGTAGACTGCATTTACTAATGATGTTTCTGCAGCACAAAAATACCATCAGCGTAACTGAATCTAAAGAAAACAAGTCATATTTCACCCCAAAATCAAAAGCTAAACACAAAAAAATTCTTACATTTCTAGGGCCATTAAACTTTTGCATTATGACACTGTAGGCACATTTCCTCCCAAATACTCATTACCATAATAATAATAATTTATTTAAATTAGCACAAATTAAATGCAGTACAACAAATCTTGCCAGAGTGCCTAAATAACTAACAATTTAAATAATATATTATTTGTTTCCCATCCCCTTAATTAGAATGAGATTTTTTTGAGAATCGTCATAATTTTACTTTATGCAAAACACAATTTTATACTTATTTTAGTTTTGGGGTACAATTACCCAGGATGCTCCTGTTTTGTTTTCTTAAGACTTCCTTAAATCAACTCCAGATACTGTGATTTAAAATGACCTTTCACAGAATTAAAGACAAAAACTTTCAACTAGACCATCTAAATGTTTCACTGTCAAGCTATAGTGTGAAAATAGCAGCTGCCGGGAGGCCCTTTCATCTGAGACTAAACCCGTTTTATGCAGATGTGCTCAAATGGCTCATTCTTCTTGTCCTGGGAGGTTTCACTCAGTTCCTTGAAAGAGTGAAAAATGACAGCTATTGATTTAAAATGACAGCAGTATTGTAAACCTTACACCTACATGCGCTGTGGGGCTGTCTAGTCACTTTAATTCAGGGAAAACTAGACGTTGTTTACATTCTGTTGGTCTACTGGATTAAATATATACGACAAATATTATTGATTGATATGTAACTAACTAATAAAACTAACCCACTCCCAGAAGAAAACTGTATTGCTCAGAGATCGTTTCTTAGCTCAGGATACTCACTGTATTCATTTTCAAGTCAAGTTTATTTGTCCAGCACTTTTCACTATACACATAGTTCTAAAGCAGCTTTACAAACCATTATATTTATAATGTCTTAGTGAGAAAAGATCATTATAGAATTTTCTTGAAATACAACAAGACAAATTAGTCCAATGTTGAGTAGAGAAGTAAGAGTTCAGATCAAAAAACAGTGGCATCCATGACTTTCATTTTATGGACAAAAAAACACCAAGACATTTCCCAAAACATCATATTTTGTGTTCCACAGAAGAAAAAGTCATTTAGGTTTGTAATGACATGAGGTTATTTATTTTTGGGTGAACTATTCCTTTAAGGTCTATGAGCTATTATTTGTTTATCTCATTAATGTTTAGGACATACAAATGAGATAATACAAGATCACATTTGTCATTTCTTTCCTGCTGAATTATTTTAAGAAGCTTTCTGTATAGTTTTATATAGACTTGTTAGAAACTGTATATAGAGTCATACATGACAGTAACTGCTGTACAGTATAACCTAAAATAAAATGTGAAAATAAAATATGAAAGATAAAAATATGAAAGATAATTTTGGCACATAAAAGCTGTTTTAGAGACCAAAGAAAGTTAAAAAAGTGAAACCACTGGGATGTAACAACCGAAAATTAAGGCTTATGGAATTAAATAAGTTAACAAGTAATAAAAAAATTCCCAGATAATTTGATTTTCCAAGAATTGTCCTTGTGGAACCAGCGTCTTTTTGTAATTAACATGAGAAATGAGAAAGGAGAAGCTGGACGTGAACATCTTGCTGCTACAAGACGTTTTTATTGGAGTGTAGCACTGAGGCTGAGGTCATTTGTTGGGGACAAATGGTTCGCTTTACAAGCTCTTGAGTCTACAAAAGTGTAGATCCCAAAAGAGGTGATTTAATGTAGGAAGTCGTGGTCTGGGGCTGTAAAACGCCACTTGGTCTCCATCACATCCTGTGCAAAACAGTCCACAGTGAAATGGGGAAACACCTTTAGGGATTGTCATTCATGACTGTAGGGTCATGTTGAAAAACCTCAAGGGCAGCTTTGGAGAGGTGTGGTGTACCAAAGAGTCGTTCTAAGAGTGTCTGGTAAACAGAAACCTCAGGAAAACATAATACGAAAGCAGAGCAAAATGAACAGAACAGTCTAACTGAGGATTGAATTATACAAGATTCAACATTTTTAAGTAAATATTTTAATGACACATGTATGTACCTTATACGAGAAAACAGCTGGTTGATTTGTAGTAGTCTGTAAGTTATGAAGGAAAATAGATGCGCTTTGGATAGACGTGCTGTGAAATATCAGATGACTGCTTTGCATTTGTTTGGCTGGGAAAGTTTTGTTGCAAGACGCCGTAATTAGGCCATGATGATTATTCACGATTAATAGTTCACATTCTTTCTAAAAGCATTAAGTGGAAGAATTTGAAGAGGCAGAACACTTCAAACTAAAGGCCTCCAGTGATTTGAGCTATTTCTGCAGCTCTTCAGCTTTGCTTCCAAAGGAATTATTAGAAAAAAGACAGTATTGCGCCACTTCTAATCATTCTATTTATGACATCACCTAGAACTTGAATAGTTTCATATGAGTCTGAGCTCATTCAACCTAATTTCATATCTAAATGCTTTGACATACTGATGTTCTTAAGCCAGGGACATTTAAATTAGTTTCATGTGTTCGAATCAAGTTTTAAGATCTCTGTCGACATTTAATAATGGTGATTAGAAAAGATTTTGTAGCATTATTTATTTGTAATTTCCAGGTCAAGGTTTTGTGAAAATAATACAGAGTTGGGTTATGGCAAAGCCCATCTGCTGTGGTTTTAGTTGAAGATGTTTTGAAGGCAGGCATTGGCAGGCTTTTCTTGTGACTCCACAAGATAAATTACATCGCAATTTTACTTACAAGGGCCCACGTTTCATCTTAAGACTCAACAGTTTTAGAAAAGTACCCTCAAGTGGCTTTTATTGTTTAAGTTTTTGGGTATTTAAAACTCAGCGGGTGTGTTGTTTGGTTTATAAATAATAGCCTGAATAAAATTTAAATTGCATATGGAGGGAAACTTCTTAAAAGTCCTACTTAATTTGTTTGTGTGCATAAAAACGACTGCACCAAATGGTACAAGCTCTAAAAGCCTTTAGTTATAAGACCACAGTCATAATCTGAAAAAGCTACATTCTAACCTAAGCCAGTTGTTAGGCAAAATTCTTTCAGTTTACTGAGAGGTGTAGCAACTATAACTCCCCACACATTTAGATATCACTTAGTTTGCACCTCCTACTTTTTAAGAGATAATCATTGTATTTTAGGTTTATTTTTCTTTGCCACAGTTTAAAAAAATGCACTTCACAACACATTCATGCTTGGTTGTAACGCATGAATGCACAACATAATGTTTGATTGTAATTCTAAGAAATGCTCAAGTTAGTCAGTGTCAATTAGCATCTGTTCAGGACAAAGGCCCAACCATAAAAGCACTTTTATTACAGTTTGTTGCAAATCCACTCCCTCTGTAGACTCTCTACTGTAGCAACACTAGCTGAAGCATTATCACTGTTTAGCATATCTTTATCAGTGTTAAAGATGTGTTGATTAGGTTGGCTCAGAACTGCAGGTATTCATCTCAGCATACTGTGGTATATAATAGTGTTTTAATGGACTCCCTCAATGTGCTGCTACAGACAAAAAGGCTTGCAAAAAAAAAAAAAAGACAAGCCATCAAAATAATGTGTTGTACCCCAGGGATGTGATCTGGGAATAAAATTAGGATTAGTGTTTAAAAAAGAAAGAAAAACAGTTAGGGAATTAGGTCAGGTTTGTTTTAAATTGAGCACAAAAAGAAAAACAGGCTACATGATCTTAAATACTTTGCAGACTGCTGGCGAGTGTCCCTACCAACTACAAGAAAAAGAACCAAGAAAAGTATTGATTTCTCTTTATTTCTGACATTTACCATCTGACATTTTTGGCTCCAATCTCGATATCTAATACATTTTAATGGTGCTTGCTAAGTCTGAACGATACCTCAAATCGTGCTGCTATTCTTGACGTGTGTTGCTCCTTTTTTTAAGCAGTCAGACATGATTTTCACCTGGTGAACAAGGAAAACAAATAGCATCTTACAGACTTACATTTAAGGTGGAACCTGAATAGAGACAACAACATTAACTTGGCCAGTAAAGAATCATCCAAAACACCTTAGCAACTGCTCATCAATGACACAAAACAGACTAACAACTGCATAGCAACACCATGGCAACCACCCACAACATCTTAGAATTGTGGCTGAGGCTTTTCCCCAACAAGAACCAGTTATGTTTTTTTCACAAAATGTAAAAAATATAGTACAAGTATCTAAATAATTGTGTACACTTAAAACCAAATGTATTATAGAATATAATAATAGATAAGTTGTTTGCAACACATAACACAATGAAAAGTCTCTTCCACTGATGTAAGAATATTTGTAGTTCCAATATTTTAGCTCACTCGTCACTTTGTTTCACTTTTATTGCCACTTTTATTGTTACACCAGATCGCATTTGTGGGCGCAAATTC
Organism: Ambastaia sidthimunki; assembly: GCA_036877625.1. Taxonomy (NCBI): domain Eukaryota; kingdom Metazoa; phylum Chordata; class Actinopteri; order Cypriniformes; family Botiidae; genus Ambastaia; species Ambastaia sidthimunki. The sequence continues at coordinate 189,697 of JAZGTK010000020.1, read as the reverse complement.
AATCAGGACTGGGCGTAGGGAGTCTTGGCACCGAAATTCAATTTTACCCCTCGTCCCAAGGATCGGAAGCGGGTGCCACTTTAACCCCCTATGAGCGGGCACCTTTCAATTTGAAGGATTAACGCCACAGGCAACCGTTGATCTTAGAGCTGAAGGACGGGACACCTAATCCGCCCACTGGCCACTCCCCATCTTTACCCAATCTGATTAAGCTAATTAACTCAGATCCCCTTTACCAATTTCACTCCATTTCATCTCATTCCCCAACCATGCCACCCACTCAGTCACGTTGGAGCTCTCCTGGTTGGCCACTTCGGAAGATGGGACAGTATAGATATAACATTGGTTTTGAATTTCAACTTTTTTTTGATTTAATATAGGTTTTGCCATTTTTATCTGCAAAATAAAATTTTTAAGTAAAGGACACAGTGAAAGGCACGGCACAGCTGTAACCATGGCAATGACACCTTTGGATGAACATGTATTGGCTGACTATATTTCCAAGGTCACTTAATAGCTATAGCTATTGGTGGACTGACAGAGCTGTAAAGGCTGAGATCCAGATAAAATACTATGTGTGAAAAGGAATGCGAGCAGGCTGGGACCCAGATCTCAATTGCAGCTGTGGAAGTTACTATTACATTTATACAAGAATTAAGGAAAAATCCTGGAAAACCCTGTTTGCAATCTACTGTAGTACAGCTGCTCTCACTTTGAATGGGCAAAGCCAAAAAATCTATAAAACTGCTGGCTAAGCTTGTGTTTTAATGGCAAATCACTAACATAATCTGACAATGGTATCAAATATTGTTTGTACGGCTCAAAAGAACAGCAATCAAAAACAGGCTGGTCCAACCAATGTGCAGTGAAGCAGTGCCTTTACCAATAAGATGGTAATTGGCTCTTTCAACTTAAAGGAGGGCTTTCTTTCTTACAGCCCCCCTATCAAGCATTTCTTCTTTAAAAAAATAAACTAATAAATCTGCATGTGCTCTTAAAAATGTTAATCTGAAAAAAGTGTAGCATACAGAATACTTCATACTTAAGGCCACAACCTTGTTTATAAGACCTCATCTTTATCAATGATCCAAACACTGATGATTTCACTAAAACAGCACCTTTAGACAGGACTATACACCCTACGCTTGGGTTGGCTTGGATTGTTTTTTTTTTGTTAGTTAGCACTCAGGACATGGAAGTATAAAGAGGCAGAAGGATAAGACAATAAGACTCTGTCAGTAGGGTGTGAAATTCCGACAGAGACTTCCATCTGGCTAATAGCAGGAGACGCGACCGTGCGTCTGCCCTCACCCGCCATGTGGGTGTTCCTCCCTTAAGCGATGCCTGAGGGTTTATCTGTGGGCACTGGTGCCCATCCTACCACAGAATCAAAACCATGACATCCGGAACCAGAGGACTGGCTGGCTGTAGGGCACTTAGTTAAAAGCCAAGATGCTTTATGGAGGACCTAGAACAGCTTGTTGATTTTAAAGTTAAATGTGAGGTCAGTCAGACCAATAGGCCTAAGTGAAGTCAAAAATAGTATTTATAGGCACTGATAAACAGACTTCTTTGCAGGATAGATAAACATGCAGAAGAGTTTATATTCTTCAATATCACATCTGAAAGAAAAATAATCATAACCTTGTGCAGCCAGACTTTTGATTTTTGGCATAAAGCTGCCCACTTCGACAGAAGAAATTGTCTGGGTGACATGAAAAGCAAACAACTTCTGTTTGTTTTGCTGTACTTAATGTTTTAGAGGTGGAATCTGAAATAAAGCTGAAATATGATGCTACAATAGTATAAGAAAGTAAAAAAAATAACTGTCACAAACCCCAACATGCATTAAAACCTCAGAACCCCTTAGTGATAATACGCTTTGATATACAACTATGGGTTTTACCCTAAGGGGTTACTGTTAAAACTTTATCTACTGTTAAAAGCCTTAAAGAAATCCTTGATTATCTTTTAATTGTTTGATACTGTAAAGCTCACAAACGTATGCAAATATGGTGACAAACTCTACTGGATAATAATAAGATTATTAATATTTAAACTACAGCAGACTGATAAACAAACCATACATCTAGACTCCACAAACCTGTGTAGCAACTGAGTAACTGATACTTGAGATTTTTACATGTGCTGTTGAGTAGATTTCTCGACTCAGACTGTCGTTTTACACCCAATAAATCTGTTCAAAGCTGAACAGGCCAATGCTAAGATATTTATTTATCCTGGGTCACTTCAGCCTAATGCTGCGATTCATTCTGACGTAAAATAGCTTTTTTCTGCCGTCTAATAGCTAAGAATCTGGCCCTCTGGGGCGGGAGACGGTAAACCGTTTCTCTTTCAAAGATCGTCATATAAACATTCATTAATTATGTCACTGAACATGGTGTTAAAAGATGGGACAGATTCTTGCCGCGAGCTGGCCATCTCGTTTCATCTGAGTACACTCAATATGAAAAAATCTATTTGTTTCATCAACTGTAAATTCAATTTGCAGTGTGTTTTAATACAGATACACCTTTGCCCCCAGCACTGAGGAAGGGTTTGTCCTATTCTAATTTGATGAAATGAAGAGAGGGAGTGGCAGAGAGAGCTTGATAGTGACCTTGATAGCAATTAACTGTTCAAGCTTGCGCTAAACTTTAACACATAGACCATACACACACACACACACACACACACACACACACAAACAAACAGTTGTTTAATGATTACATATAATATTTGTATATAATACAAAACAGTTAAGTTTGTCCCATGCATCCAGAAGTGTTCATTTTAAGATAAATTATTGATTAATTTTTATGTATTAGAATCTAGATAAACTTTACCCTTTCAAGGTTAAGTGTATAATTTTTTGAGAATTATAATTCAACAAAAACATTTCTGCAATATTCAGTGCAACAAACATACTGAGAGATTGTTCCTTATGTAAAAAGTAATAGATAATTCTTACAGTTTTTTTGTATAATCTTTATGTAAAAACAAATTCAATATTTATTTTTTATGTGACAGCAGGAGAGCCAATTCTTGACTGAAGAGGTGTACCCCAGAATACAATGAGAGTATTCAAGCAGTGTCCTCCACAGAACATTGAGTTCTTCACATAATTAAGTACAGAGGATTTGAAGGTAAGACTGCTATCTTGGCAGGACTTAAACATTTGGATGAATAACCAACTTGTGTGTGGGACTGTGTGCTTAGATGCTGAGAAAGACACCAGGATTTGTGTAATGTCAGGGAAGTTTGCCTCTCCACTCTTTAACTGTGGGTGGGCGTGGAAAGTGTCGAAGTGGCGCTGAAAGCAATCCCGTATTTACTCGCTGCATGTCAACAGTGAGGAATGCCAAACACTGAACCATTCAATCCGTCATGTGACATCATGCATGTAAACTGGGCCAAAAATATACCACGTACTCCTGCTCAATTCATTCAGCAAATACACCCAACCTACAGGGAGAACGATGTGGATTTTGACAACATTTAATTTAAGGACGTCTATTTCCTCTTTCAGGCTGGCATAGTGTAATATTGCAGGTTTGTAATTAATTTTTTACTGGCTTTTTTGGGTTTTGTTGCAGGTGTTTCATTGGCTGACTGGTGAGCCTTATGTGTTGTTGAGGGGCTGATCTTAAACATTAACTGCCAGTTTCGACAAAATTACAAGCTTGTCCTGCCAAAGGTGACGAGGACAGACTCAATTCTGAAACCAAATGCAGGAAGTCTCAGTCTGTGGTAATCTAGTGGTGTATATTACAGAGAATTTAGACTAAACAAGGTACCAGGTGAGTTTTAAAAAGGCCAGGAAAGGAAAAAGCACATATAATGCAGCTTAGCCCGCCTGTTGACCGTCACAGCCAGGGTCCACTTTAAAATACCAGGTGCTTGCTTGGTGACGCCAGGCCTTCTGAGTGTTTACATTTTTGCATGGGGGCCAGGAGAAACTCCAGACACCCTTGTCATGCCGATTGTGAGACCTGTGGCAATGCTACACCTTCCCTGAGGTATTGCAAAGGAGATGGCAGAAGACAAAAAAGGCTGTGATAGCTCAAAAGTGGGGCTGATCTTTCCCAACACGCTGCCAGAAAGCAATATAAATGACCACACACAGAGAGTCTGTTCCTATTGTCAACCACTTCATCTCAGTGTTAGAAGTGAACTACACTGCACTGCGAAACTACACTGCACTGCGGAACTATGGTGCAGTTGTAGCTGTGAGAAGGTAATCATTTGCATTTGATAAATCATTGTATGTCATTCTCATTTCCATCACCTGTAAGATGAACAAATCATGCTGTCTTGGCTGGTGTTTGTGCATGCGAGCACATAAATTATGCATGTGTGTGTGTGTGTGTACATGGGTATATGTATGAACTGCCTTCTGCAAGAATCTTACCATTTCTTTGGTTGGAGCTCTGTGACACAAGACGCTTCAGTGAGATTTACAAGCCACACATTCAATGGTTGAGAGAAACCACAGTTTCCATTCTTTTCCCTGACTACTGAAGCCAAACAGCTTTTCATAAAGAATGTATACGTAGCTCACACAATATACATTTAGGATTGAGTGACAGCATTTTTCAGACAAATCATGTAGCTGTAGAAATATTTGTACCATGTCCAAGGTAACACGGAGATCTTTTCACAGTCAATCCATTAATGGAGAAATACTGGCAAGAACACTTGCTTACTTAACCGAAAACCTACTTAAACCAATATACATGCTTGTCCAGGCTGGTTTATGCTAGTTAGTACTGGCTTAGTCTTATTTATTAGCTGGATGGCCTTGGATATTGTGCAGGTATTGTGCCATCCAAAAATCCAAAAATGGTGTCACATTGTTAGTGTGGAAAGTAACATTGTACATTATCTCATTATATTATCTCATTGTTCTATATTTTTTGAGCTGTAATTTTGGCAGGGAAAGAGAAGTTTGTGGAACACTATCTGCATTTGGGTTGCGTTAGACATTGCTTAATATCCCCAGGTGTTTGCTATGAAGTGAACTTCAAAAAGATTCATGAGGTCCCAAAAACAACTTGACACACGTAGAAAAAGAACAGTGATGAAGTGTGCGGATGTTTTGTCATGTCAATGTTTCTTCTTCCTAAGCACATGCATCAGTCAACAGCCCCCCGCTCCGAAGATTCCAAGAAACATCAGTCGTTTTGAGGGCCTTTGTACAGTCCGGGTTTGGCCAAACATCATCGAGGACTCTGGTTTCCATTACCTGCGAGTTCTTGAGCTGAGAAATATGGGTGGTTTGATCACACACTGCACAACAGTAGGGGACTCATGTTAGAAGTAGCCTGCCTCTAATTCAAACCAGACCCATTTGTGGCTAGGTGCATTGCAGTAAATACTAAAGAGAGCTTTTCACCAAGGTACTTCAAATATCTGACTCTGCCACCAGCCTGCCATAACACTGAAAATGTTAAAATACATAAAGCTAATTAAATCAGATCAGCAGGATCGCAAGGGGCTGGAAGACAGATGGGCCTTTAATACCCATATATGTAATGTACTTTTCAGGATGAAAAACTTATCAAGCTCCCTGACCCTTGGATCACCCCAATCCCATAATAACCGAGTGATCATATCCGCAATGCATTTGGAAATGAAAGTGAATTCCCACCTGACCCCTAATGGCCTGCTTCCTCTTGAGCTTAAAAGGGGTGTTGACATTGCCCTATAGTGATTGACTATTAATAGCCACTGGCATGGCGCTGGTACTGTATGATACAGCTGGATATGTAGGATAGGTGAAAGGTCAACAGAAGAATCAGAGTGAGACTGTATCTTGGATTTACATTGTATTTTGGTTTCTGGGTGGCAGTGGCTTTTTGTCGATAGTGGCTTTTGGTGTTGCTAAGGCAGACATTATTTATTTTATAAAATAAAAAAGAAATAGTAAAACTGGAAAAGGTTTTGCATATTTATTTGTATACGATTATAAATGAACACACACATTTTTGGCTCACTGTAAAAAAATGGCACCAGCAAATCGATATTCAGAACATTTTGACAATTGTAAGATTGTTGTTTTTGGCATGGTCAAAATGCTCAGGGCATCTTACAATGCTGAGGGCTGCAATTACATTTTGTTTTGTGAGACAATGTATTTCTAAAGCAGGAAACTTTTTCAAGCCCTATACTTAAAGTGGGTGAAACCCGTCAACCAACATTTCATGCTTATGCCCATGAGTCCATACATGTCAGGTACGCGTGTGCGTGCAACAGAGACTAGTACAGTATGCACATAAGGGTGTGTGAAGTGCAGTTAAGGGCAGTAGGACGTAGCTAAGTTAGAAAGGGGCGTCAGCCAGGGGAATCTGCAAATTAATCTCTCAAAATTGGTCACGTCAATGTTTCCACTGACATGAGAACCAAACAATGACATAAACTATGTTACAACATAACTCACCCACAAACAAACAGTACACACCCTGGCCCTCATTTACAAGTCTTACCTAATTTTGAGAACATGTTTTATTCAAAGTAACTTAAGTAACTCCAGATAAGCAAGAGACAAAGTGGACAGAGTTCCTTGTGTTAAAATGTGTTAAAAAAAGGAATGGGTGTCGGTCAACTCAACCTGCCATAGATTCTGTAGCATCTGGTGCTTCCACTGTAGAATGTTTTTTGTAAAACATTTTGTATTTGTCTTTTACACAGCTTATCCTATATATGGTTGAAGGAAGTCTTGGAGCACATCCCAGGATATCTCAGGCGGAAAGTAGGGAACTGCCCTGAACAGGTGGTCAAGCAGTCACAGTGCTAACACACAGAAAAAGAAACATTCACGCTCTCACACCTATGGGCAATTTAGAGTCTCCAGGAGATACCCCACAGCAGTGTGGGGAGAACATGCAAACTTCACAAAGAATGGCCCCTGGGTCAGCCAGGACTGAAACCCAGGACCTTCATAATGTAAAGTGACAAGTTCTGAGGCAACTCTGACCCACTGTGCCTTTCCACTGTAATAGTCACAATAATTCAATACTTCAATAACAATAACTTAGTTCAGATCGAGTTTCAATTTAATTTTATCTTTCAGTAAGCAAATTCAAAGTAGTCAAAAAAGTACAACAAACTTACTGTGAATTAAAACTTTGCCACCACTGTACCACACCGGTTATAATTTAAACATTAAGGCAGAAACTAACTTTAGTTTTCAATTTAAGCAATTTTATTTTCGTTTTGTTTACATTGTACTGAAAGCTCTCTAGATTTGTGCAAACTAGTTTTGTTTAGTGTCAATCTAGCCAGACCAAGTTGTTTGAAAACCTTACGCGGTGTGGAAATCATCTCACCCCCTGGCCAATGACGTTACTGATTCCTGGTTTTAGTCCAGCACATTTAAGAAGACCAGTACAGGGTCCCAATTTTCTAGCCCATAACTGCCTTTTTCTCTATTGAAGAGCACGGAATGGGGTCAGGCTGGGACTGCCTAAAGCCCCAACGCCCTGTTGGTGGAAAAAACATGCGTGTTTCCCAGTCTGAAGTTAATGTCAAAACCTTCAGAGATTGTACCACCCACATCACTTACTGCATACACCCAGAAGAAAACTTTTGTGTCCGTATCACATTAGCACTGGTGTTTGTTAGTCCAGCATGAAAGCTGGGGGTAAGCTGGGTGGTGGAGAATGCTGGGGGCTAGGAAGCAGGCCAGCAGTGGAAGGGGGTAGGGTGAAAGTTTGAGAAATTTCCACATGTCCGCATAGCAATAAAATGTCTGCCACTTTACTTATTGAGTTTGTAATGAACGCCAGGTGTGCAATCTGTTTTCAAGGTACTCCACAGGCATTTGACAAAAATAACGTTACAAAAAATCTTACCATTTGACCAAAACCAGACATCATCAAATATTGTGTGCAGCTATTACTATTCACAGACACAATAAAACTAAAAATCAAAACAAAAGTTATCAATAAAAAATGGAAACAAAATAACATTAGTTAACCTTAAAAACAAAGCCAAATAACGCATGAAGTACAATCTTCTAAACAGCACAAATGTAAATGCAATCAGACAATCGGTATATTAACTCAAATTTCCATTCATTCAAAGTAGTCCCCAGAGTTTTGGTCGTGGTTTTAGCTCAACTCCATAGTTTCACACACACACATTTTTACTTTAACAAACATTTCTTATTAGTAGACTTCCTCTGTCTGAAGCTGAGGTTCTCATGATCCAGCCCTCTTTCTGATCACATATGATTTCATTAAAACACAAGACTGCCTACATAGTAAATCAAATCTCACTTCAGTCTTTATATGGTGCAGCAAAGGCAGACGTATAAATAACAAATATATGGCAGCAATGTGGAATTGTTTATTTTTTCTGGATTGATTACCTCATAAGCCTGAAGCGGTCTTGCACTCTCTCAGTTTGACTCATAACCTCTTACTTACATTTATGTTATATTAAAGCGGATTTTTGTGCTTTTTAATATTTAACATTTTTTTTTCATTTTCAGTCTTTTATTTAACTTTACAGAGAAAATAAACTGAAAATTCTGATTTCAAGTATAGTACCTTTGTGCTATATTTATTTATAAAATGGATTTATATTTTTTATATGTATAATGTATTTATAGACCCTATTCCTACCCAAAATAATCCATATAAAGAAATAAGAGGTAGAAATTACTGTCTACATATGTACAAGAAAAATAATAGCACATAGACTTAACACATAGACTTAGTTTTAAATCAATAACATGGATGCAGGTCTTGTTAAAACATTGACATTACATTATTTGTTTTTAACAGATATTTGGTGTGAATCAATATTGGGTCCTTTGATATTCACCCTTCAACAGAATTTTAAGTTTCACAGTCATACATTTCAAGATCAAAGTGATTTCTAGACATTTTCGATGTAGAGGTCACAAAGTTTTCTACAGCTAAAATTAAGACAGATCAATTTTAGACAAAGAACCTGATCAAACGTTTCTGAACTGTTGCATCCAGCATGTCACAAAAACTCTTTATAATGTATAAATCATACAAAGTAGAGTTTCTCTCCCCATACACAACAATATTGATATATGCCTTTACTGCTAACAGGTTACTACTAAAAGACTGCAATAGACTCATTCCTACTTCTATTGTTTCAGTGAACCTAAACTTCAGTCTTGCTCTTTATTAAATTTATTTTAAAAATTACATTTTTGGCAACATTCTATCCTGTATGCAATTACTTCATAAATTAATCTGCTTTATTTGTTAAATGTAATATTTATGATTAAACCCCAAAATTAAAGTGAGTTCCCAGAGAACACTCATACTGATAAGACGTGTACACTGAATCAATGCTTTGAATAAAAGCGTCTACTAAACGCATAAATGTAAACTTAAACCCAGAATACGTCACTTTTTTCTCTCTATCACCATCTCTGTTTTACATAATTGCCCGAATAAATTACGTCATTTATGAGCGAACGTAGCTACGTATCACGTGACTAAAAGCCCATGGCGGATGTAGTATGTCAGTATATATGTATACTCCACCCGCTTACTATATAGCGCGTATTTTAACGGTCAAGAAGAAGGTACTTCGTTAAATGTACTAAATACTCCCAGTGAACGCGATTTTGTAAGTAGGATATTTTCTTTACGTGGGTTGCGCTTCTGATGGGTTGCGTATTAAGCCATTTAAAGGTCTTACCTGTTAAGCAGAAAAAAAATCATCTCTGCGTGAGTCCATTGCTATGTTGGAGTTGTCGCCACTTCTCAAAGTCCTGCAGATATCTTTGTTTTAGCACAGGCCCTGTCGTTTTTCCCTTCTGCCTCCAGTCTCTCCGCAACTGGAGGTTTCTTGGTTTGACAACAGGTGATTCCTCAGGTGTCAACGATGATAAACGCTACAAACTACAAACGCGAAATACAACCGGCTTACAGATGTGACGTAATTACGCAAAGACATTTTGATATTAAATTATTATGAAAAACTTGCCATTGTGATTCGGGGTAATGTACAAAGTTAGTTTTAAAGACTGATTTGTTATGTAATTGCTCAATAACCAGAGTTTTTTTCTTTTACCAAACTAAAAAGTTATGATTGTTTTAATTTCATTAATCATTAGTCATGCATAATAATTATTTGATTAGTGCTAATGTATTATTTAAGTAAAAACAGTGATTGTAGTTCAACAGAATATTGTTATGTGCATTGCATTGTTTTAAAATGTTACAATTACATAAGTTTAAAGTATGTGTAATCCTTTATCTTAATGTTTAAATAAGCACTAAATATCAAATAAATAAAAAACTTAAATAAAACAAAACAAAAGGTTGATCAGTTAAAATAGAACAGGTCACACTAGAGAGTGTAGCTTACTATCTTATATACTAAGCTATAATATATTATAATGAGTTATAATTAACATATTAATAGTTTAAAAATGTTAAAAACTTACAAGGCACAAACAGAGAAAACAATAGATTTAAGGTAATATCCCTAAAAGTTTATTGTAAACAGCTTCCTCAGGTACAATTTCCAAGAGACATTGAAGTTTAATTCTTTTGTCACTTACTATATTTGTACTGAGAGAAAGAGTGAGAAAAACGTGAGAGTGTAAGTGTGTGGGATTATAGATAATAAAAAAATGAAGAGAACAATATAAACTATAGTCATGAGTAGATCTACTGGATGCCTAACCATTTGACAAACCAGCATAAAACAGTTAAAACTTTGGACCTGGTCTTTATTATTTTTACTTTGTATGACCTTATTACTAAGACTATATTAATAAAGTCATTCAAATGTAGAAAATAACAATCAAAACATTGTACCTCTTTGAGCCTAGTTCACAGCTCTGTACACTCTGTGTTTTCTCTCAACCAACTTCATAAGTGCACCCTGGGTTGCTTTTTAACCAGAACTGGTCCCATGAGAGTTGTCATAGAGTTCACATTTACACTAGACACTTGTTGGCTATGTCTCTGTCCGCCCCGACTTTATTTGTTTATAGAATCTTGTAAAGCTATTTTCAAGCATTTACACATTATGTTTAAGATTTTAAAGATCTGGAAGGCATCGATTCAGTCAAGTATTTCCAGAGATCTTTTTCCAAAAGTGTCTTTTTAGAATTCAGGCACTGTTAAAAATACAATAAATAAAGAAAACCTTTACATTACAGCAAAATCAACTGAACAACATGTCTTACATATAACATATGTCTGCAGTTATTTTTTGGAACAACTAAAACTAATTATAATTATTACAATAATAATAATACTAACAATAGCTATACAGTATTAAAAGTAATTGTTTACATCTACTAGAATAATGACAACGTAATGTAAAATGTTAAACCAAATGTTTTTTTTATTGCTATTCATGTAGTCTGTAGAGGCATAACTTCGAGCTTTCAGACCCGCAGAGGGGCGCTCTCACCCTTCCAAGTACTTCAGACGCTTTCGAAGGCGGGACCACTACAATGACTGACAGCTGCTTTTGCGTATAACCACTCCCACCTCAGGCTTTCTCTCTCTCCCTCTTACACTCTTTTCTTGGTTTCAGAGCCGCCGATCTTCATTCCAGTGCACATGGAAAAGCAGAGGAGCAGCAACGACCAGCGCTCAAATGGTGAAATTCGCTCAGGGATTTTACGAGTAAAGCCACTATAAGGTGATTTTACGGGACTTACACTGGGACCGCTTTATTATTGGACTACGACAAAATGCTGTTTGAAGAGGACTTGACATTTGAACAACTATTGTCCGTATAGGGATTCCACTGTGCAACATAGATATAAACGGACACACATGTTCTCTGCTAATGAAAAATTAGGAGCATTTATTCAGTGGATGAGTCTGAACCCTCTATCAGTGCTGCTTTAGATATTTTGCACATCGGCTATTGGATTACATAAACTGAAAATTGTCTGTATGTTGAGAGCATTGTGCTTAATGGAAATATAGCTGAGAAGAACAGATCTGAAGTTGGAGAAGAGGGTCTCCCGAGCTGGACTGAGGGTCTGAGGGATTTTACAATCTCCTCCTGGAGTTCCACTTTCATGTCCGAAGTCTCTGGTTCATGACAATGGATTATTTGTTGTTTTTATGCAGTTTGTTGCTGCCTCTATCCTCGGCTGTTGAAGGTAACGTAATAAATGCTTTGCTATTTTCATTGAGTTTTACGTATTCAGTTAATGGACATTATGGGTGGCACGTTACGGGTCGATTCTTATTGATGCGCGTCTACAGCAGTTGCGCTTTAGTCGCTGCGAATAGTAATGAGGTTTTAGGTTGTAGTTTGTGCGTTATAATTAATGCAGCTACATGCGTTTGGTCCGATACTTTCTACAAGCACAAGGGTCGACTATCTTACCATCAAATGACACCAATACACATGCAATAATGCTGCAGGACGTCTCCCTTCTAATTGTTGTTTATGTTCTTTCACAAAGACAATCGTTTCTGCCTTTCCTAAAGGAAATGTCTCAACAGGGAGTCCCACTTTAACAGTTTCCATGTCAGACAAATCCGGGCTATCGCACAAGCCGAACTCCGTCTGTGGCACGTCAGTGCAGCAATATTGAGCGTATTTTTTCCGGAGCTGGTTTAAGCGTGTTTGGCAAATACATTTAACACAAGTGAAAAAGAACATCATTTTATTTGATCCTTTGTAACTTAAACTCCTCGTACGTTTAATTTCGGGCACAATGTTGGCAAATAACGGTAGCCTGCTTAAATGGTGTAAAACAGTTTTTGTGCGTGTCTTTATTGATCATATTTGTGATTCGATTATTTTATAATGTTTAGGATCGATAGTGACGTTAGCTTTTGATTCAATTAATTCTTCGAAGTCAGAACCCTCGTTAGACCCCCAGACCTATTGACACCAATAAAGATGAGAACGGTGTCATAGATTTGGTAGAACATAGAACAAAGATTTATTTTATTATTAAAGCAATTGACACAAATGACTTCATCGACAGGCATGAAATCGTCAACTCTATGAATGTTTATTGTACTGCTGCTTTGACTTTTTTATTGTGAATCTATCAATGTGATGGTTCAAAACGGCGCTTAGAGTAATTCATATATTTTTATATTTATTAATGTGGGATTGTGTATTTAATACAGATACATACATTAGACTTCTAGGATTTTTTTTCCTTTTGAATACTAATGCATGCATTTCAGTTTACTGCCAAAACTGAATTTGACCAGTCGTTACTTTTGCTTTCTAATAAGAAATGATACAGCATTTTACGTTTATTTTATTGTATTTTAGTAGGTTAAGTGGATGGATGTGGGTAGCTTGTAGTTCTTGTAGAAAATCTAAATCATTGTATATTTCTATGTTAACACGATAAAGTTTTAAACTTTGATCAGTAATTTATGATCTTACAGGAAAATCTGTCCTGAATGTTTCTAAAAGAACTCACGGGCCTCGGTCGGTTTGTTATCTGACAGTGTTGACTGTATTTCGCTCTGATTAACTCCGATCCAAGTATTATGATTATAATGTGGCGAAAAAAGTATAATAGTATAAAAAACGGGATAATACTAAAATCCAAAACACAAAGGACTAAATATCGTTCAGCATTTAAAATGTGACCCATTAAAATATTTTGAATATGCAATGTTTATCATTTCTAATAGGCCTAATTTTGTTCTTATTACTGATGCGTTTCTGATTTATTCTCAGATTATTTACTTCCTATAAGACCCTGTTGAATTTTAAAAGACCAAATCTGTCAACAATGCGTAAGAAGAACTTTTTATGCATTTCTAAATTCTACTCTGAATTAAACCACAAACGTAATCTTAACTCTGTTAGCGTGTTTGCATTAGTTTAAGTTTAGTAAGGTATAATGCATATCTCATTAAAGTAAACCAGGCCTTCGTAGTTTAAGGGCTAAGCAGCGAGAACGTATGGGCCATTTGACCTCATAAATCACCGTGCAGAAAGTCTACATAACGCCTGTTTGTCTTCTCAGGGCACTGTTTATGTACATTATTTTTATTTAATCGGAAAAAATGCGAACATTTGTTGCTTGGTCGTAAAATATCTGCCCTCGTCGTATCCCATTTCAGTGGTAATTGATTGGTAAACGCAGTTAATGCAGAATATAGGTCTTACAGGCGAAACATCAAAGGCAGGTCATTTGGGGGGTAAACAGAATTAACATGAAAAACAAGAAAATAATTACAGAGAACAGCCATCGTTAAAGAGCTGCGATTTGAGTTTGAAGGCCTGGATGAAAGCGAAGCGCAAATGTAAGCAAAACATTAATCTCTGTATTTAGATGAGGATGCTGTCTGACACAAACTTAATCGTCACTAACTTAAAGTCACGCATAACCTAAAGTCACTTAATTCACTAGGTTTTAAATACATACAGCTATCATTCAGACAACTAATATTATTGTAATGAACCACGAATATAAAAAACTCCAATAATAATAATAAGAAGAAAATTATAAAATAAAATCGTAAACATATAAAATAAAACGCACAATATATTTAATGAATGCAATATATTTAATTTATTATTATTGTCATTATTATTATTGAAACTGTTGAACTTACATCATGATTTCATTGATTTGTAAAATTTGTGATCAAAGGTGATTAAAAAGGCGCAAGTATTTTCACACATTGACACGGCCTGTTCAATTTATTAAATAATTTTAAAAAAGTGTTTTTGACTAAATAAGCGCACAGTATTGTGTTTTTTATTAGAGTATATAAAATGTATATGTATTATTTACTTCACAAATGACTGCAAGTATTGTTTGTATTGATCTTAGGTATTGTTTGTATACTGAGAAATTAACATCCGAATTGACGCTAAAGAACTAGTACACTTTTCAAAACTTATCCATACCGCCCTGTACCGTGTTTTGATCTTTAAGAGTGTTTCTACTTTAGAAAAGGTAAAACAACAAACAATTATTATTTGGATGCATGTTTTCTTTTCCCCCCACATCCAACCCTAAAACAATTACTTTTATAACATAATATAGTCATGTTTATTTAGTGAAATCAAATAGTATTTTCAGCTTGAATAAAATTAGTGAATGTATGTCACCACAGGAAAAACTACTGACAAAAGGTTTTTATAATGTTCCATATTACCGTGCGTGTTTAATGTATGTATGATAATGTATTTTAGGCTTGGGTGGGTCAGCCTATAGTGGGCCGGCCACAAATTCAGTTCTTCTGTGTTCTTTGTGTTTGTATATGGTAGTAAAGAGATTTTTGTATTTGTAGGATTTATAGAAGTTTAATTTAAAAACAATTATACATATTCTACCTATTATACAAAGTGTGTTTAAGAGCTATTGAAAGGTCATATGTTAAAAAGAGGGCAGGTTGAGTAGATTTCCACTGGCTTTGTCTCAGACCTTTGTAAGGAGCTCAGAGAGATCTCAGACTTAAGCTTATAGATGCTATAAAATCCAGACAGTCATAAGCGCACTGCATTGCTTAATATAACAAACACCCAAGCAATGCGCACTAAGCAAGCCAACAGTTCCAACCAGCATCAGCATTAATAGCCTTTCGCATTTTAGAAATCATGACTGTAAAACCTTACGGCATTCTGAGCCCGGTGAGAATAATAACTAGTACTGAAGCCAATATTTAACCAAGTGGTCTGTTAATTGATGAAGAAGTGGACAGGACGCTGACTGGAATGTAGAATTTGCTCTTTTTGGAGGGTCCACTCAAAAGGGCCATCCTGGCAGCTGACGGAAAAGGCCTTTACAGAAAAATAGGTCTTTGACACTCGCGACAGTGTGAGGAGAGATTGTGTGTCTGAATACTGCCAAAGTCTCCCGATGCTGTCTGCAGCTAGTGAAGCGGAATGAGAGAGGGAAATTGAGAGCAAAAGAGAGGCAGAGACAGGAGGGATTGAGAGAAAGAGACATCGGAGTTTGGTTTCTGTCTTCGGTTGGTAAGCAGCAAGATGGGTGGCGCTGGCAAGCGATATATCTGCTACCAAAACGTCTTTTAAAAAGAGGGCGGCGTCGCAGAATACCCAAACAAAGTCACATGATGACAGGCACAATAAATTTTACTTTCCATCTGAATGGTTTTCCTTCCCAGGCCCGGCCACAGGGATTTTCACGTTTTCAAAGTTAGAATCGGGTTGAGGCGTACCGTGATTCAGTGACTATACAGTCTAAGGAAATTTACAAACTACAAGAAAAGTTTCTCATTACTTAGTAACTGTTTTGAAATTTGTGTTCATTTTGCATTTATGACTTTTATGGGATGATTAGCATTTTATGGTTAATTAATGATTGTACTTTCATAAACAAATATCAGTGAAACCTCTCAATGCAGCTCAAAAGCTTGTGACTTGGCCACTGTGTAATCTCGATTCTGACTTGTTCAAAATTTATTTATGCAACAATTTGCATGAGAAGCCACCAGATAAAACTGAGACAGGGCTTTGCACAAAGCACATCCTTCTGTGACCATGTAGTGCACAAATGTGTTAAAATGTACATAAACAAAAAAATAAAGTTGCTCATAGACATACATGAGCTCAGAGTGAAACTGAGATGACGTGATCATTCCACAGATATCCTGCTGTGCCTGTGTTGAAGAAAAGACCAACACAGTTTTACAAGAATGCCTTTGCCATTACTCTGTAGTGAAACCGTTTAGTAAGAGTGAATACAAGAGATCAGACTTTTACTGAGGAAAAAAATTATAATCCACAACGTCATTTAAAAAAACATATTAAGGTGAAATAAAGTCATTCTACGCTGATAAGGTCTAAGACAGGGACACATTTAATTGTGCTAGTTCACAAATCCAGTTCAAATGAGGTAATGTGTGATGTCAGAAGCCCTGTAGAAAATGGCCAATGCTAATGCTAGGTGCAAACGTCTGCTTTGATTAGCAAAACGGGCATGTGTGAACAGGGTGGGGGGTTTTAGCACTAATGGTGGCTACTAAACTCTACGATCCAAATCGGACCAGGCCTCTAGATTGTTAAAACATGCCCCTGATCTCCACATCAAACACAGGGAGCCCCAGGCAGGGGCCCAAACGCGCACTAGCCCTTTAGCCTTTCTGTTAGCCAAATTTGCACTTTTGCTTCATGCTGTTAGTTACACATCTGTCCGCTTTCTAAGCGAATCATGATGTAAATGTGTATTTCTGCAAAGATGAGTTTTGACTACAGATTTTTCATCCAGCAATATAACATACAATACATACAATTTCTCAATGCTGTGATTGGGAAAGAATAACACTTTTATTAAACATAGCTACTGCCAATAATTTCCCTTTGTATTTATTCATTTGGCAGACACTAAATTCACCATTTGCAGAGCTTAAAATACACTACTGTGAAATTATTATTAGAAACAAATATAGCATTTCTTGTAAACAATGTAAGAAGCTTTATATCTTTATATATAATCTTTATATTTGGGTGAATTTATTGTATGATCACAGTGTTAAGTAAAAGCAGATACCACAGTTTTAATGTAAAAGCAATAACTGTATAGGATAACTGTAATTTGGATAAAAACTGTAATTACCGTAGTAAATTTGTGTAAGAATATTGTTTAGGTCTCACGACCAAATGAACTGGTGTTAGATGGGAATTCTTTTATTGCTTGCTCAGTCTATCACCTCAGCATTTGGTGTTGGAGGTGAGAGCAACAACGCTTTGGAAAGGTGCAAAGATAGACACGTGAAAAAGTTTGTTCTGTATCGTAAAAGCCTCTGAAGGTGACTCACGCCAGCCTGTGGTCGCTGTGCTATGCAAGTTTTTAAATGGAGCCTGTTTATACAGCGTGATATTTATGGATAAGTTGATTTGTTTAAATCCAGAACAACTGTTATGTATGCATGTACTGAGCCTTTGTTTTGTAAAAACTTAACAAAACTTCACTATCCTGTTAATTGTTTTGTTCAGTTACCATGTGTAAAACAACCAAAAATTGGTGATTAGTGAGTGAAAAAAAAAATCAGACTTTTTTAAATTCGGTTTTAGTATTCTAGTGTTGCTACAGTCACTGTTCTGTCCTTATTTGCATTACATACACAATTTTGTTTTTATGAAATTGTACAGGAGTACATACCACCGACATCAAAACCAGTATCTGTGCAAATCCTAAAACAGAAGCCCAAACAGTACTGATTCTTAGGCTCACATATGTTAACTTAAGCGTTATCCAACATTTCCAACAATCCCTGGACCTTCTCTCTCGTTCCTTTAACACCACATCCAATTTCTGCAGGGTCACCACCCATATCCAACCAGAAATTTCCAATGAATTAGTGTGACTGATCCATTTATGCCTGTTGTAAGGCTTGATTGATCACACTTTCATGTCACTTAGATTTTCTGACAAATGCCCTTCTGAAATGTGCCAAGCATTCTAAAGCTTTATTAGCAGTTTTTTATGAGTTACAGAATAATGGCAGGTAAAGGGAACCAATAAGTTAAGAGACAGTATCTGTCCAGTGGTCTCTCTGTCACTGTGCAACTGGCATAGGTCAGAACTGTCATGGAGAAAGGGCGCCCATCACATCATCCTGTAGATGAGATGACATATTTCGGCAGCGACCTCATAAATGTCATTTTTCAGCCCAGAAATCCCATGTCAGAGCTCCAGAGAGGAGCAGAGGTGGCATGCCATGCACCCCTAAGTCACCCAGAGCTGAAGCCAGTGGCTTATCTGTTATTAAAGTGCCCTCAACCTGAACTGGAGAGATCAGAACATGGGCAAACAAAGGGACAGAGAAATACTCAGAGAATTGTTCGCTATCCAGAAGGCTCTTGGTACAGTATTGCTTGAGCAGTTCGTCTGAAAAGGTGTTGAGTGGAGACACAATAGGAACAGAACCAGGCTGCTCAGATGGGTTATGAATGCAGCTGAATTGAGTCAGGGCTCAGGACAGCGAGAGCCGAGAGTTTTCATCTTCTGTCTTGGACAGCTGCCATGGATCTATCTCTGCATCTTAAATTTGACTTGCTCAGCCTAGCTCTGCCTGAGAGAAGATCATTGTTTCTGCCTTTTTTCCTCTCCGTCTGTCTTTTTACCTATCAATTCTTCTTTCTGAGCTAGCAGAGGAAAAGTCTTGATGTGTCCTGCAAGGGATATGCAAGGGTTTTTAATGAATCTAAAAAGCCAGTGAGCATCAATCAATGACAGCCTTGAGCCTGCACTTGAGATCAGGCCCACCTGACAGTGGGAAACTGGAGGAGAAGGTTACAGTCTGCATACAGAGCAGACAAACGCATAAGAAGAATGTTTCCCCATTTTACAGACAGATGGTTCTCTTATGTTTTAACAGTTGCTGGTTTGAAATTGTCATTGTTTGCTGCAGTATACTTATATGTAAGGGTAGGATGGCATCTAGATGCAAGTAAGCAGTAAAAGGGATGACAACCTCGTGAAAAACAAGAGAACAAGAGCAGGAATTTTACATTCCCATCCTCCAACAGGTGGGCCAATCCAGACAGAGAAGGTAAAGACAATGCCCCTCTTTCTGTACTCTGTTTACCATCTTTCTGTCCACTTCTCTGTCACATCTCTGCTACATTTTCCCACCATCCTCTCCCTGTTTCCCAGTTCTCCCGGGGCACGTTTTGTGGCCTTCTCTTATCAGGGAGAACTTCTAATTGTGGTATTATTTTCCTATCTGTTATCTCACCCCTTCAGTGATATCAGAATCCCTAAAGCTGGGGGACAGGGCCTGTTTACCCACAAGACATTTATTGTGTCCAATCACTGATAAGATTTGCGTGTAAAATGTGTGTGTTATTTCTTTACAAGTCTATTCTGTCACAGTATCCAGCAGGATCAAGTGGTACGTCTATATGCAGTGTAAGTCAAGCTCCAGCATGACATATTTGACATGCTCAGTCCCTCGATACCTTGTTGCCTGTGGCATTTAGGAAAATATGAGAGCAGGTTCTCGTTCGTGACATCAGAGTGAAAAAATGAAAATAAAAAATGAGCACCATACTGCCAGAATCCCATACACTGCTTGAAGGCAAGTCACACAGAGGTCTGTAACTAAGAACTAGAGCGATATCTGATATTGTGTGATATCTGAATGCTCAAGTGACACAAAGTCTTGTGGGGTGTGAAAGCAAGCATATTGATGTGAAATGGAGCTGGCACTAGAAACAGATTAAAAAATCCCATGGCCAGATGGGGATAGTGAACTAAGGGGCCATAGTTTTATCAAGGGTGTGAGAAACGCCACAGGGAAACGGCTTCCTTGCCACATTTGCACAGTTGAATCCTTTGGGAAATAGCCTAAAAGGATGGTGATGATTAGCGATTCAATTTAGCCAGCCATCGGTCAATGCAGACGGCCAGGAAGAGACGGCTGTTGATGCTCCCTTTCCATCAAAACAGGCAAACAAACTCTCCAGGGACAAAGTTTCTCTTCCTTGGTTAATTAAGCAGGCAATTTGTCAGTGTTCTTACTTATTCATAAATCTTCCCTTCGAATCAAGACAACTTGGTCTGAAGAGCACTAGCTAAGTAGCAGAGCACTTAAGAGCAATCTATAGTTCAGCACTGGACACAGCTTTGTGTCTGGTTAACTAATCAGGTCTCTGTAGTACTTTCACAAAGGAACCTATGACTAAAGCATACCAAGAAGGTGCCAGTGACACTTTTTTGTGTATTATGAGCTTTTTTGCTACTTTTATTAATTCAGTTCAATTGGAGTGCCAGAGTTAGCATATTTTACCTTGCTACATTTGTGGACAAAACCAGATCACATGCAAAAAATGTGTACATTTATAAATATATATGAAGCTCTAGACAAAGGTTTGAGGCAATTTTTTTTTAATTCGACTAATCACAGTGTTAATCGTCACTGTGCACCTATAAAAAATTCTTAAGCGTTCTAAAGCAGGCCAAGTCTGTTAACTTTTTTCTATCCAAAGCTCAACTTAACATATTGACTCCTGAAATACGCTTCCCTGTCATTTAATAAGCAAACAATCTTTTTCCTTATCTTCCTATTTATAAGAAACATTCCTCTAAACAAAGTCAGTGTCATCCAGATTCATCTGTACTGGGCTGTCCAGAGGTTATGAAGTTCAGATTCTGAGAAAACACATTGATTCATGCATCAGTCTACTGAGGAAGAGATAAATACAGCGTTTTCACAAAAACACATTGTATGGTCGCTTTACAGCTGACTTGTTTCTATGAGTAATCTATGCAGTCCACACCCTGTGGTTCTTTTGATGAGCGCTTACATGTTAAACTCATTCTGCTTGGAGACCACCAAAAGACGTAACGTACCTGAAATTCAGAAGTTCACAGGCAGTAAAGGTGTGGTAGAAGGTCTGTAATTATTCGAGCGGAGGCCACCAAGTCATCATGACGGAATGTCTGTCTTTGTGTGTGTGTGTGTGTGTGTGTGTGTTTGGTGGATCATTGTGCAGAAAAGAACAGTCTCAAACTTTTCATTATCTTCATATGAGTCTGTTGCATCCCTCAGCACCTGTACTTCTGTGAAGGCCATTTTCATAAAATATCTCTTTCCCAGTCTTCATCTTTGTGCAGCCTTTGCCTGTGCAATCTGTGGAGTTTGTTTCCCAGGCACATTTCACATTACTGCAAACAAACCACTGCTTGTACATATACCACAAACACAGTTTTATTGGCGCCATTTATTGGTTCATTGTTGGTTCAGTGTAGCCGCTGTCAAAGCGGCATGTTTGACTTATCAGTCAATGATTGACTCTAGATTGTGGTTACCCTCCGTGTCACCTGCACTCCAGCAGTGCTGTTTCCATCTCATATACTGTCTCTGTTGACTCAACTCCATTATCTCATGAGACCATTTACCTTAGTTCCCCCATCAGCACCACTATCTTCACATAGTAACTGTGCTGTGTATCAGTGCTGTTTTTTTAGCTACATACACATTCAGTCCTTATATATTTTATTACTATCCTGATAAAAGGGTGACTGGTCTGATTAAAACGGTTGTTTTATATCACAATAATGGCATAAATGTCATTATGTAGTTTGAAATTTCAAACATCCCAAAACTGTTTTAATACTTTGAATATTTTTTAAAAATCCAATGAGTATTTTCAGATAACAAAACCCAATATCATAATTAATTTTTTATTTGACATTTAGTTGGTTTCATTTAATGTACATCAGTACAACAACAGTACAAACCTTCATGTTATGTAACATTTGAATTAAAAAATGTACCCAAAACCGGTAATACATTATACATCTGGTTTTGTGCACATAATAACAGTGATGGTATTTTGCAGTGCATTTTAGTGTCTGCACTAAACTGCAACTGCATTTAGCAGGACAAATGTTACATTATTTGTCATCCTTATAAAACACACTTAACCCATCTCATGCCCCTTCCGTATCAGACCCCCTCCCTCTGTCTTCTCACCAGGCCTTCTACTGAGACCCATAAATCAATGGAACTCAGTAGCCTGTCGGGGGTTTACCGTCTGTGGGGGGTATTGGTGGCCCGGACTCCCCAGCAGTTGGCTTTAGTTACACATCAATGAAGGGTGAATAATACATTAGTCAGTCCCTGACAGTACAGCTCTAGTCAGGCAGGCAGACGGAGTCTCCCCTGGCCCTTCATCAGTGCATCTGTGCTATAATCAGCCTCTGGAGATCTACCTTAGCTCGGCCTACCTCTCTCCCATCTGATTTACTCACGGTGTATGCAAATATTGTGATATTTTAACACTCGCTGTGGGAGGTTAAGCAGGTTGTGTCTATAAAGAAGATGGAGTATAAACGAAAACTGTAACATAAACTGTAAACTGTAACAGAGGTTCCAGCATAAGCTTTGTTCAGGTCAAAAGCTTCAAGTGACACCTATGAAGTCTAAATTAATGGTTTGAGGCAGACAGGGCATATTGCAACCGACCCAGGTTGGGCTGCAGGTGCCCTTGAGTTAAAGTCCATTCACACCAAGGAAGGTAATGATAATGATAAAGATATTACAAAGATAATAATAATTATAAAGATATTGGAGTCCATGCCACAATTATAATGTTAACGATACAAATGTACTATATTGTTTCCCAGGGAACCAAACCCACAACCTTTGTGCTGCTAATGCAACGCTCTACCAACTGAGCTACAAAACACTTTCAAAGTGATTTATTTCCAGTTAATCAACAATAAAACAGAGCCAATCAAAATCCATTCAGATTTAAAGGGCTTGTGCACTTAATGCAGTGTGCAAGCTTAGAATAAACAATGTTTTTGTGTGTTGGTGTGGACGCTAATATGCTTATCGTTATAGTTATCTTTATAGTAATTGTTCTTGGTGTGAACGGGCCTTTAAATTGTTATGACATAAATCCCAGAACTATACCCTTCTGCGTAGTCTGATTTATATTCAGAGATGTTTATGTGACTAGCCTTCCTTCCTTGCACGCCCAATTACAAAAACCTACACTCTCTCTCCTCCAAATATATCAAGGCTTTAATTTAATTGTTCAGAGACATTGAAACCCCTGGCCATATGGGGCACCCTAGAATTGGATGTCAACCATTCTATCAACCTTCTCCAGCATAATTGGCCAGCAATGAAGTTCCAGTGCTAATACCTTCTGTCACAATCTGCAAGTCAATTTGCAGTAAGTGAAACGCTTAAGTGCACAATTGTATGATGACCAATGGCCTAGATGTCCATGAGTCCTAATCAGGCAGTTGTTGTATTTTTAATCAGCAGCCAGAGGTCAGGGGTGGAGCCTGCTTAGGATCGGATAGTAATACTTTGCAAATAAATTACTCTCAGGATCATCTTCCATACAGTCTGCCAGCCTGTGTGTCTGTGCGTTAAAGAGCTGAGAACCATTTGAGGAGGTCTAATGAGTCAAGTTATTACTGCAGCCAAGTGTGAGATTAATTAACTGAACGGGAATTAAGAACGCAGCAGACGAGATCTTGCCGATCAGCGTGGGCAGAATCATAACCAACTTGTGTGTATGCTTTAGCCATTTGGGAGAAAACAGGAAGTAAATAAAAATAACCAGCTATGAACTACAAACAGCAAATTTGTTGATGTTAAGTGCTATTCCAGGACCAGCTACAGGATATTGAACGTGCCCTATGTGATAAATCACTTTGTGCTATATAGATTATACATGCACATGTGGTCCTATGTGATTATATGTTAAAAATTGCTTCGCACGTGCCCTGCATGTAGTGTGGTAGGTGGCCAGGAAAAGCCTTTGATCTATAGGAAACCACAGAGGAATGAAAGTATAGTGTCTCTTTCACTCAGGAGAGTTCCATCCCTACGAACCGACCACGCTCATTGATTGCATTCAGAGCGCCTGCGTAGGTGTGTATTCGTATTTCTGCATGCATTTGTCTGCTCAACATTAACAAAGGCCCTACCCAGCCACATTCCTTTCGGTTACTGCCTAACCTTTCTTTGTTGTTGCAGCCTTAACCTGAATCAGATAATGATTGGGCAGGTAAACAAATTAACAGGCAGCTCTGGGCTTAATGAGCTAACGTGAGAAGAGCTAGTCGAGGAGACCTGCGCCGCCTCAGGCTTGCCTGTCACATGCGGCGAGAAATGTAAAAAGAAAGTAAGAGCAAAGAACTTCAGATAATAACTCCTATTACACTGCGGTAAGCAGGAGCCATTAGACATGTTTTCTTTGTACCAGCAGGTAAACCACAACTTATCCTGATAATTAGCATGCAGCGTGACAGTCGAAACTGAGGTATAGATTTGTTCCCAGGTCTTCAGCTGTAGTTGCCAATGCTAATATGTGATGGCACTCGGGAGGGCTAAGAAGCTAGCGTGGTTCTTATGTAGCAGTTTATGTTTATGAAAAAATGAAAAGGAATTTATTTCAACCTCAAAGGCTGCCCTAGATGGTATATTTGAAACATTATGAAGGAATTGAAAGCCACTGAAACACTGGAAATGTGACCCACATCATTCTAGTAGCTGCTGACGAACAGCTGTCTTGTGATGCAAAGCAGAAATCTTATATTTAACAGTCATTAGAGGTTATTGTGTGTTTGCGGAGTAAGATGATATTGTCATATGTTTCTCTGAAGACTATATCAAGGGCAACTTTACCTAATACCCAATTTAAAGCTAAACTTTGCTACTGAAAAACATCTAATTTAAGCCTCAGAGCTTATACTCTGTTTAGCTCCACAATATTCTGCACCCATATTTTTAAGGTGCAAACAGGGACTAGTCATCTAACAATTGATTATGGAGATCAATTACTTTATTATTTTCATTTTTTTCATCAAAATTAAATTATCTACCTACATTATGCTCATGCATATATTGATCAAACACAGTGATGTCACCTCTTTGACATCATCCTTAACGTGTCTCTCCACAAAAACCCTGTCTAAGGGTAAAAAAGATGGAGAAAATGAGGGTTTGGGGGCATTTCAAGAACTGCCACACTCTGAACCTCCTTAGTGCTATACCATGGCAAACACCTCCCGGTGGCTCCCGGGGATAATGCTATTACCATATATTTAGTCTGGATGTCTGCCGGCTGCCTCAGCAGTGGTATAATGAATGTGTCAAAGGGAGGCAAGTACGGCAAGCAGGCTTTTGGATGGATGGAGATGAGTCCCTGGACAGCATCTACAGCAGACAGTTCTTCTCCTAGGCTGACAGGCAAGGCCAGTGGGCAGCTCAGTGCCAAAATACCTTTATAATGAACCTGAAATGGCGGAATGGGTGGGCCGAAAGAGGTTCTTGACCTGTTCCTGGCTTTGACTACAAAACACAAGGGCTATGAGGGAATACAGAGATGTTTCCAAAACCAGCAAATTTAGAACTTTGAGGGAGGATGTATTTCGCGTTTGCCATTTTGATTGTTTTGAAAGCAGATAATGATGATAGCTCATGCTAATGGTACAATGCCGCCATGCAATTGTTTGCAGTGTTTGGAAAGCGTTTGTTGTTTTGCAGCCAAGTATATTACAGGGGGCTTTTAGATGCTGGAGAGTCCATTTAAAACACATATAGGGGCCCCAAAAAGAACTTGCACACTTGTGTTGTCTTTGTTAAAGAATGCCACTTGGTTTTATATTTACTTCTTCTAATAAAGTCTAGATTCTTTTTGGGCTCGCTGTCTCTTGTCTAGACATCTTTATAGTTTTGTTACACTTACAGTTACTCCATATTGAGAATGTGTGCCATACACAAAAAGAGGGGAATTAAAGATTGTCCTTCGTTCTGATCCATAAATTACATCAGTAAGGTTCAGGGCAGCCTTCAGGTCCTTTTTGATTTATATGTAGAACATCTTCAGTATAGTTCATAGCAGGTCATTGGTACCAGGTGCCAGATTTTGTGACACAGCTTGACTGAGATCTGAGTTGTGGGTAACGACGCATTGAGCTCTATTGAGTGTGGAGGAATATTTCAGGCAGTTTAAAAAAAAACTTTCTCAGCACTATTGGCAGTTTCACATTTCTGGCAGTTTATTACAGCCAGAGTAGAATTTCAACCAGAACGAGAAAATCTATCAAAACATAGTTATCGTGATTATAGTCTTTTTATGTCTTTCGCTTCAGGAGAGGGAGATGTGTTTGACAATTGGTTAAAATGCGCTTATGCCGAGCTGAGCCAATGGTGGGATTCGTCACACTCGCTGGATTGCAATTTTCTTCACTTATTTCAAAAACGCACACTCTGATAATTTTGTACACAACTCGGGGGGGCTTCGCGTTTATTTTTAGGAAAACAAAAGCAGTGACGCTTTTTAAAGTTTTTTATTCTAAAAGTTAAGACTTAAGTTGTATTTGGATGAGGCACACTCATAGGCATTGTAAAATACACATAAAAAGACACACACAGTGGTTGCACATTCTACTGTGTACTAATGCACCAGGCTGCCATGTTGTCAAGTAACTATAAACATCCTACAGTACTAATTTTTATATATTGTGTATTATATTATATTAAACACTGGGCAATACATTGCCTTATATGTAGGTTAAGGTTTCTATGGTGTTAAAATAAACTGGATTCTTTGTGTGGAACAAACCCTTACTTAGTTTTTATCGCTATGACCTTTAGTCGATGACTAAAACTGTCCCAGCACCCCTTTCAAAACATCCCCCATGCCCCACTGTAAACCTGTTTACCTTTGCCTGCTAGCATTTTTCGGTCAGGCTAGTGAGGTAATCTGTATTTATTGTAGCTGGACCCGCTCCCCGCTGACAGTAATGGAGACCTCGGATGTGTGATAGACAGAGAAAGAGAGAGGGGGTTTCAGAGACATGGGGGAATAAGACAGAATGAAATGGATGGAAGGGCTGTGATCAGCGAGGCCTGTCAAAATACTTCCTGTTGACTGATACACCCTCAGACACTGGGGACAGGAAGCAGAGATGGGAAAGGTATGAGTGAAACCTAAGAAAGAAGAGAAAAGGAAACGTTGCCCGCAGCCTTTAAATTTATACTTAATAAGATGGAAAAGCTGCAAACCCAGAATTCTGTAGTAAATGTGAATTTGTTTTACTTGTATTGTAGCTTGAACACATTTGACTGAATGTGTTTCTTATAAGATAAAAAAGGTTTTTAATGTAAGGGTTTATGCTTAAATGAAACATTACTTATAAATTGTGCCTACATGTAACATTCTCTACAAAACAATTCTCTGCAAATTTGTATTTTATTTCAGCTGAACCTAAGAAATTGGTTGAGATATTGTGCAGATTGTGAAAAGCTGTAACTAGGCTAACAGTAATTTTAAGGACTAAAATGCTAAAATATATAATAGTTGGTTGAGGCTGTTTACTATTATCCTAAATTGTAGAAAACAATTCAAACAATGGCTAGTAATGTAGTGTATAATGTTTCTGTGGTTTTTTTTGTATCATTGTATACTTAGTCACACAGAAACATCTGATGCTTACAGATGAACAATATCACAATAACCTGTGATGCCTAAACATGATGGTGGCGTGTTTTTTGTAATCATACGTTCTGACGCATACTGTATATTACACTGGCTATCATTTTGGGCTCAGGAAACCACAAGCATCACATCATAAAAGTACAGCTGTCTTTCTCTTTGATCAGCAAACACTGTCATTGAATGTTGCGTAACGATACCTAAAGCATCGGCCGTTTCTGATGATGTCATCGCTTTTAACGTTTCGAAGCAAGAAACTGAAAACAACAGCCTGTGCATGTTTGCCTGTGGCCACGGAGTAATTCCTTTCTCGACGAGAAAATAAATGAGCACATTAATTGATTATATTCTTGTAGTGATGTGAGTCGAACAGACGGCTCCCATTTAGTGTGAAATCTGTAATAGGATCAACGTTCGATATCAGAATACGCCGACGTGTTAGCTTAAGTGCTCATTAATAGCTGATTGCGCTTTATCTCCATCTCAAAGCGTCTTGTGTCCCGTCTAGCCACAACAGTGTTACTGATGTGTGGTATTGTGACTCTTGACTAAGTGCTTTAGGGGACACGCTCAGAATTAATGGGGATTGACCACAATGCATTGCAACTACTGGGTTATTTGGGTGGAGAGGGGGTGTTGGGAAGGTTCCCCTGGGTTTCTTTAGGAGCTATCGCACGTACAGCTATATCGATACGGATGTGCTAGCTAGGACACACATTTAGGCACTCAGAAAGCATAGTTGTGAGGACACCTGGTTAGCAGACAGTTGCCTCAGGGGCTGCCTGTTCATTAGATTGACTCTGCTCTGTAATTAAAGGCCTTGGAAAAAGAAAGAAAATTGAAGGAATGAAGAAAGGGGGAGCTGGGGGTGGAATGCCCATTTTTCAGGCAGAGCAGGAACTTAAACAGACTACAGGGTTCACAAGCTTTTTTTGCAGTCTTACGCTTGCACACGCCATCGGACAGGCCTTTAATATTCATTTTGGTTGCGGCTCATCTATCGCTCACAGTATGAACCCCGCATGCTCGTCTTTGTGCTGTCTGGGAGTGCGGCTGCTGCGTCTGACTGTATTTGATCAAAGCAAATGGGCTCATTTTCCACAAGCTGAGTCCCCTGATGATGTCAGCTTCACAATCAGGCCCCCTAAGACTCACAGTCCCATAGTCTTCCAGAGACTTCCAAAGAACTTATTAACACAACAAACAAAAATGTAGCAGGCGCACTTATGCTCTTCGTCACCTTCCTGTCAAGCGCTGTCGTTGCAACTGGCATCAAGATCGTTAAAAACAATCGTTTGAGATTCGGTCTACAGCCACATGCTTGAGGTTTTTATTAAGATTGGAAAATCAGTAGCAGCTTTTGAATATTCGACATTAGTTTTATAGAAAAAAGCTTTATTCTCTGTCCTTGAAATAAATCATAAACATTGTCACGATTAAAATTTTTTAAACTTTTTGCAGCTGCCATTTTAAATATATTAACATCATACCACAATGATCAAGTGGGAAAAGTTGACGTTTTTGTGAAATTCACAAACTCACAATTACAGGTTTAACAAAGACAAAAATGGTTTAAGTCATCAGAAAGTCACAATTACTGTTTTTCCCCAACATTATGTTGGTAATATTGACAGTGGTCCTTGTTAGTACATAAAAGGTCAAGAGAGAGTGACAGGCATTGTGCTCTGACTGACAGCAAGTGCATGGATTGGGATGAGGAGTCTCCTTTCATGGAATTCTCATGAAGGATTGAGGGTATTGGAGATCCAGTCACCTACATCAAGACGCATCGACCAATTAGAGGTTGCATGCCAACTCGCCAAAAGCAAGACTCTTCTAATCACCACACTCCAGTGTAGCACAAAAGCCTCGGCCGCTCACCACATTTCAATTTAAATAGAACCCCTCCTCCTTTTCCCTCCGACCTCTTTCAATGTCTTTCCTTCTCTTTCCGTACCCCCCCCCCACACACACACTTTATGCCGGCTTCACCTAAACCCACTCCCCCCCAAGAGCTAATAAAAGCAGTAACAAAAGCACACACAAAGCAATCAGTCTAATAGCTTTAATAAGTTTAATGCAGTGTTTTCCCCACACTGTTGACACATCTTTGTGTTGGGTGGCAAAACAGAGCTTAAGTGTTTGGAGACAGAGAAAGTGACGTTCTTTTTTCACCATCTTGCCATGTGTGGCCTCCCATTCGCGGCCGAACACAAAAGAGACGTTTTAAATTGCGGGACTAAATATTTTGTGCAAATAAGGGTGCCTTAGAAATTGTGAATATAAAGGAATGTTTTATGCACAGCCTGAATCTAAATTCAGATTCTTTGCTTATGAAATGAAAATAATAAAAAAGTATAATTAAATTAACATTTTAAGTTATATGAAAAAATTAGTTAATCAGAAAGAAGCAAAGGTGATTGATATAAAAAATAAAAAGTTCTTCTAACAGGTGATATACATTAGCAGTAAGTAATATCTGTAGGTTATATACAGTACATAACATCTATAATAATATAGAATGTTTAATGTAGAAAGTGAGGTCACAGGTGCATGATTGTCAGCATTATATACCGACTTCAAACACAGCTTGTCCAATCAAAATATATAGTCATAACTATTCGTTTTCCGCAAATGTTTATTAACAATTTGTGGTTGCTGTGACTGTTTTTTTAGTCCTCAAGTTGCAGAATTCCGTTCCATCAAATCATCCGTGAACCATTCTTGTTGCTTTCCGGGTCTGCTTATGGTACCTAACCTCTAAACAACTTAAAAAAGAGAAATGGCTACAGCTGAAAACAGTTGGGCTGAAATCCTGTGCTAATCTCTCACCTGTCTGCCCACACGGCTCTGAGTCAGTTTCTAAATCCAGTAAACATTCTTTGTATCAATAGGGGAGGTTTTGTTCACATACCCTTCTTTTTAAAAAAAGATTCCTTACTTGAACAAAGGCATATTTGAAGGCGCTTGTAAACCCAGAGAATGAATGTGTATGTGTGTGTTGTTTCAGAGACCAAGTGTTTGTCTGCCTTTCTCTATTATTAAGCCTGGTCTGTCATTAGTGGATTAGAATGTAAGGCCTGTTTTTCTTACATAAATGTGTGTGTGTTTGTGTGTGTGTGTGTGCGCGCACGCAAATTTGTGTCAGCGCAAGTGTGTGTGCGCGCAAGTGTGTTTTGAAATGCTACACTGAGAATAAGTATTTGTCATTGAATATGTATATTAGCACGCATTTGTGTGTTTAGTGTGTCAACCAGAGACAATGAATAATCATAAAATAATTTATTAATTTCATTCTTCCAGGTTACGCTTTTAAACATTCGGCGACAAAGTGATTTTCTTTACAGACAAATATTTACATTTATTAGTTTTTTTAAAAGAACGTTATTATGATTTACTATTAGTCTGTTAACAAAAATGTTTTACTGTTTTGTAAAGCTTAACTGATTGTTACTTAGTTAAATCAAATTGTTTAAATAATGTTTCATCTGTACTTTTCATCTGTACATTTTATACTTTAAGAAGTAATTCGAAACTTTTATGGCTGTTAAGTAAACATGGGAGTAAATTAGAAAAACTTTCTATGGTAGTTAATTTATGCGTCATTCTGCGTTCTTGTGTTTCACAAATGTTCTGCCTCATTAACTCAAGTTTATTTTTTATGCTTTATGTCCTTGGGTTTATGGTTTAAACTTTGACTAGGCTCCACTTTCAGGTGCCGTTTACTGGTACAGAAACGCTAGCTTTGTGTTGTGCAAGGAACAGAATGTTTCCGTCATTTTTCTGAAGGACCCAGTCAACCTGGCTTCAAAAATACCTATAATTCTTAGTTTTTCCTCAGAAGTAGGAAAAGCAGGAAATAAATCCTTGGCTTCCTGTACCGCAAACAAAACTTTCCTTGTGTGGAGCCATTTTAACTGTAGCAAAATTGACCGTAGGTTGTAACAGAGGGTCCGCGCTGCAATTGACTCCGAGCTGGAGTGTGAATGAATTGTCGCATTGAGGGCACGGCCTCTTGGCCCCCTGACTGCGGCAGGCTGGGGTGAGGGGTGGGTCACCCACTGCTGTGTTCTCCCTCCTGCATTGAGCCAGGACTGCTTCCTCATCTAAAAGCGTGCTCGGCTGACACAATGCTCGGCTTTGCTGTTTTTCAGCACAGCTTACAAAATGCAAACAAAACAGAAGCCCACAGAACACTCTGAGTCAGTCGCTACATGCTCCTGAACGTTCCGCCTATTTCACTGAGTCAGAGCGGAGACTTAAACACACACACATTCAGTTTTGTTCCATGCATTTCTTTTTCTCTGGTTCTGGCATGCATTTATTCACCCCAGTACCTGCGTGCCAGCTTTTCGTCAGCAACGCTGGCAGCTGACTTCCTTTTCAAATGCTGAAAGCTTTCGAAGAGTGTGTTTGAATGTCAGCGGGCCTGTCCGTCAATGACAGGATATGACGGTCCCAACACAGTGTGTGTCATCAGCTGCTGACATCCCGACAGGACGTCAATGATGAATTCTAAGTGCAGCCGAAAACAGTCTAAGAGATTGTTTTGACTGACTCTACAAATGCCTATGTGTTCGAAACATCTCACATTTGACAAAAAAAACATCATGTCAAATTTTTATTGGCTATCAGTTGAGCAGCTGCACACATGGCTGTATGATTTACACTTATTTATTTAGCAGACACTTTTACCTGAAGCAAATTATGTGTGTCACTGCATGTAGCTGACAGACGTATTGCATGTCCTGTGAGTTTTTTTCATGAGTATTTTTTTAAAAGCTGCATGTGACAAACAAAGCAGTTGTTTTAGCACAGTGGTTGATTGACAGTCAGCAGAGCCTTGATGTGGTCTTGGACGCATCGGGAAGGATTAGCGTTTATGCTACAAATATGCTACGCTGTTGTATGCATTTCCTGAGTGGCCTCTAAATGCAGTTTTAGTGAACCTGTACTTAGCATTGTCCACTTGTAATAGGATCACCTGGTATTCACATTGGTCCCAGGTGTGAATGGGTTTTGGGGAACAAGAGGACATGGTTGCTTCCTTGTGTGACATAGGTTTGCTTCCTTATACCCCAACATATGTCTTCTGTTTAAAACAGTCCTACCCATCTATTTTGGTACATTTGTAACAATCGGCTATAAATAAACAGCAAAAGCAGGTGGCAGAAGGTAAAATGGTTGTCTCAATGTGTTGTAGTCCACGCTGAGTGAGCGTGCTTTCATTTTAATAAAGACAGAGAGCTGCACATATGGCTGGTGGGAAGAAAATTGAAGAACAAAACAGACAGACAGAACATATTGGGTATTGAAGAAACATTGCAGATCTTCCTTTGTGAGTTTTATAGTGTCATTCTAAACCTCTTTTGCTGTGTTATACATCCTCTTGAGTTTTACAGCTGCTAGCTTAAGGGTGCAAGCGTCCGGATGTTTTGTGTTTCGTGTATGTCTTTCAAAAACACTTAGCTTTTCTTTCCCACCCCGCAGATACACGGTTAATTAAATCTAATTAGAGGAGGGCTGTCATAAATCTCTGACAATGCCTTCTGGATCACCCACAAAGCTGTTTTCCCTTTCCACCATCTTTTCACTGCTGATTAGCATGATAGCATTTTTGTTCCTGCTCCCATGAATGTACCACGATACATTCGTTTCTATTAATAATAAGGACAGTGACAATTATGTGTTGCTCTGCTCCTCCTGCACAGTGGGAAATCAATTCTGTCCAAGGATTTTCATGTGACTTTAGCTTATTAATTTAGGATATCTTGCTGTTTGCCTGCTGTTATTCAAACTCTGTCAATCTTTGTTGTTTGTCTGCAGAAACGCTGATGGACACCAAATGGGCCACGACCGAACTCGCTTGGACCTCTCATCCTGAAACCGGAGTGAGTTTATATTTCTATGTGTTTATTTAGGAGCCCATTACTCATATATGATCTCTGTCCACAGTTAAAATAATGTATAAATTGTGTCTAGATCATATTACCTCAAAATTAAAATACTTCAGATTTTGCTTAAAGATGAAGTCAATCGTACAAGATGTTTGTGAATTGATATTGTAAAGCAATTTTTTTACTGTAATGTTTTTATTTATTACTAAGTCTATAGATCTAGTCTTCTTCTCGTATCCTGTACTTAAGGGTGTTGCATATATCCGCTGCCCCCTTGCCCTCCATCACACCATCCCAGCTGTTGCACCCACCCCTCCCCAAAACCTTTACTTCCGAGCAACTTAGCACCAATGCACCGTGGCACAAGATCAGACCGAGTGACACAAATCAGCCCAAATCGCACCTTCCCCGTCCATATATATTATTCTTGTAAATGTCCCTCCCAAACCCTATTAAAGCACTAAAACTCCCACTAACACAATGGGTCACAGCACAGCCCCCTTTACACCCGACAGATGCCTCCTTTCAGCCCGATTCTCTCCCTTCTGCACCCTGTCATGCACACGCCATAAATCTCACCTGCTCCGCCCAACTGTATTTAGGACAGACAGGGAAATGTGGCACCAGTGTGGCATTTCCTTAAATTTCACTCTGTTTTGGCAATTTTATTTTTTAAATTCCACACATAAACATTCCCCTTACTGAGGTGAATATCTCAAAAACACCCAGATTACATTTAAAATCATAGGAATAACACTATACTTTGCATAAAGAAAATGAAACTTTTTAGGACTACTGTTTTTTGCATTGTAATGCTACTTCTATGATAACTAACCACTTTTGCTTTTAAATTCACACTCCATTTTATTGCTGAGAAAAGTAATTTTGTTCTTTTCAGTAAAAAATAAATAAGTAAAAACCTGAATAAATTACTTAAACATGCTTATAGCAGGCTTCATTTTCTTAATGCAACAAATAATTTTTTTCATTTCATTTTGTCAGTTTGGAGTAAAATATGACCCAGACAAATTTTCGACAGGTTGTGAAGGTCGCCCACTGGTTTAATTGTCACTGTTGCACCCTTCATATCTCTCTTCCTGTGTGCGACACAAAATTGAACGGCATGTCGCGCCCACAAAACTGCAATGGGAACTGTGCCCAGATAATAATAAAAGTGGGGTCGCAAAGTTGGAATAAATCCCAGTCTCAGCATTCCTTTTTATCTTCCTTATTTAATCTGACTCTATTAGTCATTAGTCAGGCCACTGTAACAGAAGCTATAAACACAGATAAATACAGTGTCTGCATTAAGACCGTAAAGGAAAAATAAACATGCTGACCCGCCTTTGCTTAAACATACAGATCGGCTGATTACTCAAAGATCAACAAACCAAGACAAAGAGCACTAATGGACTATATGTATATTTATATAATCTACATGAACCGCCATCCTACAGCCGCATTTCCATCTAAAAGTAAATTCATTAGCTCCCTTTGACTGAACGGTAAAAATAAGGAATGTGTTTAACTAGTCATCAAGTAAAATGGATGATGGGGAACCTCTTTCCAGCATCCCGTTTAACACATTAATCGTGGAAGGAGGAAAGTTTGTTGTCAGGTAGCTGTGCTCTGTAATCCCCAGTGGAGTTGATGAAAATGCGATGTGTGGGGCCGCTTTCCTGGCTCCCGTCTTAGCACTCTCAGCAATTTTTTCTGTGGAAGTAAATGCCCATTTACACCTCATTCTTTCCTGTGTCCCATTGACCCGGTGCAGGTTATTGATCCCTGCACCCGTGGCTCAGAGAGGCTGTGATAAAGCAGAGATTTCTGGTAGCTCTGTCTGCCTCGGGTCCCGGAGGCCTGTAGGGATGAATGGCCTGTCCACACAACATCCATTTTGCTGTGTTAATTAAAGCCTTCACCTCAACACAAACATTGTTACACTCTGATCAACAAATCTCTGGATGCCTTGCTCGTTTTCTTTTTCGGCTAATTTGTTTGCTCATTTCCAGTTTGTTTTCTCTATTCTGAAGTTGAACTCTGCAAAGTGTTTTTTTTGCTGTAATCATAAGTGATGCAGTAGTGCTTCAAAGTTGAGCATTAATAATGTTCCAGTGTCCAACTTAAGATGAGTGATTTGTCGTTAATAAATGCTATTTGGTTGAGCAGGCCTAGGTTGATGTAAATATCTTTAGTTGGCATTTCCAACATTAACAGTTTTTAATTCCATTGACATTTAACATTTGCATTACAACTGGGGTCCCGTGTTGGCTCCACTGTCTCTAACATCTTCCCATTAGTGGATATTTACGTTGCTACTTATTTGCATAAAGAGAAATTAATCTCTGCATAGTCTATCAACAACAATAGTTATTTTTTTCCTTAAATTCCTCAAACTCTCATTGACAATAAGTTACTGTTTTAAATTAAATCACTGTTAGCGCAACCGCTCCTTCACTTTCTTTTCCGTCTTGTAAGAGGACACAGCGATAAGAGGTGCAATGAAACAATGCAGCCTTGAACAGCACAATTACAATAAACCTTCTCTGATAAGAAGCTACTGCTCACAGTTCTTCTGAAAGGACACAGTATCCACCACCAAATGCTGTTTTATCCCACTATAACAAATGATTTTCTTTTAATTCTGCTACATAAAGGGGAAACATTTTAGTTAGTGGATTAGATTTAGCTTATTGGGTCACATGAATACAATGTAATCATGATGGTGTAATTGAGAGGTAATTGATTGTGAAGTGATGCGGAGAGCACTCCACACTCAAGGTAGGAGGTAAACATCCACTCGTTGTTTTGTTCGATGGAGTTCTGACACTCCGCCGCTAATTTTGATGAATTTGCCAGGCGGCTTTCCTCATTGAACTGGTGAATGCAGATGAAAGACCAGCGTACCGCTATCCGTTTAATGGCGCAGTGCACGTGTAATTGAAAAGGCACAAACCAAAAAGGACAAAATTTAATTTCCCCTCACTTTCATCCACCCCATTCACTCTTTCTCTGCATGTTCCCTCTGTTATATTGTTTCTTGAGCTATTCTCCTGTAGCGTTTGAAACTGTGGCTAAGAAAGAGCGATTTATTCCCTGCTGTACCTCTGTGCTGCGTAACACTTCAGAACGTAAGTTCTAAAGTCCTGGATAACATCAAAATGAGAATGGTTTAATTTATAAGACTGGCAATAAAATGTCTCCCTCTGAAGTATAGATAAAACTTATTGCTTTTGTTGCTACTGAATGCAGCATATAATAAATGCTAGCTCACCCTGTAGACTTAACAAGGTGACCTTATATGTTATTGTATATCTGTCACTTACAGTGTTTTCTCTCTCTTTCCTCTTTATCTCTTTTCCCTTTTTCACAGTGGGAGGAAGTAAGTGGCTACGACGACGCCATGAACCCCATTCGAACATACCAAGTATGCAATGTCCGCGAGCTTAACCAGAACAACTGGCTTCGCAGTGACTTCATCCCCCGCAAGGACGTTCTCCGTGTGTACGTGGAGATGAAATTCACTGTTCGAGACTGCAACAGCATTCCCAACATTCCAGGATCCTGCAAAGAGACCTTCAATCTGTTCTACTATGAGTCTGACTCTGATTCTGCTACTGCCACCAGTCCATTTTGGATGGAGAACCCTTACGTTAAGGTGGACACCATTGCTCCTGATGAGAGCTTTTCCATGTTGGAATCTGGTCGAGTCAACACTAAGATCCGCAGCTTTGGTCCACTTTCCAGGGCTGGCTTCTACTTGGCCTTCCAGGACTTGGGTGCTTGCATGTCTTTAATCTCTGTTCGAGCATTCTACAAAAAGTGCTCCACAACTATTGCCAATTTCGCCGTCTTCCCTGAGACGGCAACAGGGGCTGAAGCCACTTCGCTGGTCATTGCCCCCGGCACTTGCGTGCATAACGCTTTGGAAGTGTCTGTCCCTCTTAAACTCTACTGCAACGGAGATG
The DNA here is from genome assembly GCA_036877625.1 of Ambastaia sidthimunki. Taxonomy (NCBI): domain Eukaryota; kingdom Metazoa; phylum Chordata; class Actinopteri; order Cypriniformes; family Botiidae; genus Ambastaia; species Ambastaia sidthimunki. Next base: position 151,938 of record JAZGTK010000020.1, on the reverse strand, counting down.
GAGAGTGGATGGTTCCTGTAGGTGCCTGCACTTGCATGGCTGGTTTTGAACCTGCAGTCAAGGATACACAGTGTCAAGGTGAGTGCTGATATATGTGTTTTTTCTCACCATCCAGTTTTGCCTTATCTCACCGTATCACATTAAGCCACATGGACAAATCATCCTATTTTTTATTGAGGGTGTTTGTCCTAACAGCAAATGTGGTTATTCGACCTCAGTTTGAGCAGAGCAAACCAATGAATAAGTAAAGTCCATATGTCTATCAGAGTGGAACATTTTGCTGAGAGAAAAGGAGAACTCTTGATGAAAAACATATCAGGTTTAGGCTGAGGTGAATTGAGCCTGTGTGTAACATAGCCATGGTGAAAGTGAGCAGAGCAGACAGCGGGAGGTCAAAGGTCAAATGGAGAGCTGGGAGTGAGAGGAGACCAGGATCGATTTTCGGACCAAGGGCAAGAGCTGCAGTAAAACATTAATGAAGAGCACGAGATGGAGAGAGAAAAGTAACCCTGACAGATAAGGCACCAGAAGTTAAAGGTCACAAAGAGACAGTTGGTTCCAACACATTAGAAGAACTACTAAGACTGAGTAGTGAACCTCTAAGGAAAGAACTAAATTAAACAGTGGACTAAGCCAATGAAATGTGAAATGTGGACTAAGCCAGGAATAATTATTAGTGACAGCTCTTAGGGCAAACACATTACTATTACAGATGTTTATACTTGATCTGAGAAAAAACCCTAAACCCTTAAGTATTAAACTTTGATGTGTAACTTGTCCAGCACAATTCTGATGCAGATTTAAATGATTCTTTAAATCATATGGCTAGCTGAAAAAAGGTTTGCTATTACTTTTCAATAGCTAGTAAGCAAATAGTCTTGAGCTAGTAAGCAACCATCAAGAACACCCTAGAAACTGCATGCTAAAAAACTTCAGAACTTAGCAACCAAACAGCACTGCTCTGGCAACTACCCACAACACCCTAGCATTTTGGTGGAACATGTAAATATCCAGTTGTCAAATCAATTACATATTAAACCGTTGTGTACCTGTGGGAAAAATGGGGCAGTTATCGGAAATCTACCGTTTGATGTACAGTTAAAAACCCATTTGTTTGCTTGTGGCGGCTCAAGGTGAAAGGCCTGGCGGCTGAGCCCTGATAAAACATTCTCTAATCAAGCCAACCGGAAACTAAAGCAGGGATAAATCTCTGTCAACTCTCACTTTCTCCCTCTCGCTCTCTCTCTCGCCTTCATCTGAAGGCCATTGGTCTCATTAATACCCTGCCAGAGTACAGTTAGGACATTCACATGAATATTAATAGTAAAAACCCTTTTTTCCTCAGCGCTCCATATTTCCTCACTCCGTTCCTGCTTCCAATCTGTGCACAAATTCTAATCACTCCCCTAAGCTCTGTGTTCTGCTCTCAATGAGGGAGGCAGTGGGAAAGGTTTGGCCAAGACACTGTGAGCAATAGACTGTGCTGGAGAAAGTGCATAAAGATTTGCATTTCTTTTGGGTTTTTTTGCCTCTCAGCTTTTTTGCTCTATCAGGAGTGCTGCTAGAGAAGGTGAGGATGAAAGGAAAGGGATGACTTCTTACCTTTTTGGAAGCGATTAATCAGCACTTTCAAGCCTTCAGAAAATAGGCCTTTTTTGAAGGGGGAATTTTGAGTCTTTCACACAGACTACAAGCTTAGATGGTCTCATTTGTCTCTCAGGGATTGGGTTAGATTATGTACATTTGAAATACGTGGAAAAACACAGAGACTCAATAGTCTCCAAAGAGATGGGTTATGTGTGATAAACATATTCGCTCTTTTGTCTTTATCTCTGCATGAATCATTTCACGAGGTTTTTTCTCCTCTAGCTACTACACCTCTGGACACCTTTGATTAATGGTTGAACAAATAAGCCCCTGCTTAACCAAGTTAACACAGTTTCCCTGTGCTAATGGAGCCTTGTGTCAATATTGTGCATTAGGAGAAAGGAAACTTGGAAGGTGACCTCAGTAACATCGCGGTGGTGTGTTCTGCTTTGCACGCTATCAGTTAAGAAACCAGATGTTCAAACCCCCTCCTTAAAAACACAACAGGTTTTATTTACCTTCTCCAACCCTTGGAGGCTACTGATAAAATGGAAACTGGCGTCATACTCCATCCCTGCTGTTAATGAACACAAAATTGGCTGTTTTATCGCTTAACAAGAAAGTTTGGGTGACATTCAGAGCGGAAAGATCACAATGCCATTGTGCACCCTGGAGAGCACCTCTACGTTTATCAGGGGTTCAGTATAATGTGTACACAAGCTCTGTAAATGGTGGCTGAGCTCCACAAAGGCCAAAGACCTGTGAATGACATGCTAATCTTTGTATTTATAAGATAACCGCTCACACTTTCCCTTGTACCCTTTGATATGCTTTGTTTAACTTGAGAAACATTTCCTGCGGTACAGCATTGACATTCACTGTGTTTGAGTATCGATTAAAGGGGTTCATTTTTAAAAGTGTTGGTGTTTGGAACTAACAGTCATGTGTTTGTAATTAAAGCTGACAGTTAGCATATGCGTGTGGGGTTTATAAGCCAGAGTACATTGTTGGAACTTGTCAAGTCATGAGGGGGTTATTTCCCCAGAGGAAAGCAACAGCAAATTAACATTGCCAAACAAATACGTAAGCAAGAACCTGTATGCCTTCATACTTCACAATGCCAAAACTAGAAGAATGGAGATAGAAAGGATTAGCCCTTATACAGCAGGCAAAAGAGTAAAACTATTGTAAGCAGTCTAATGCTTCCATTTTCATAATCACTTTTCCTTGTGACAAAACATCTGAAATTGCAGGCAAAAATTTCAAAACATTTTTACACATTTCACCATTTTCTACACCATTCTATAGTTCATTACCATTCATTTCTTTTTCATTTCATTGTTATAATTTCATTGTGTTTATCTAATTCATTAAGTTTTTTATCAATTTAAGTATTTTATAATCTTGCATTGACAATGTTCTTTCTTCTCTTGTCAGCTTGCAGTCCAGGTACCTTTAAGTCTAAGCAGGGCGAAGGGTTCTGCACCCCGTGTCCTCCAAACAGTCGGACAAGTTCTGGAGCTGCCAGCATTTGTTCCTGCAGGAACGGCTATTATCGGGCAGATAACGATTCACCTGATTCAGGATGTACTAGTGAGTGATGACATCATCCAAACACACCAGTCGGACAGACATGAGAATTCATGGATTGTTTTGGAATAATTTCCTTTTCCCTGCTTTATATAATTCACTAGGATTGTGATTTTGCTCTGAGCTGATGCATCCCAAAACTGCTTTACCCATGTGAACACTACTGCTATATCTTGCTGTTTTTTTATATTAAAATAAGCAGAGCAGGTGGGAACAACATGGTTTTGTGTAAAACACATAAAAGTATTTTAACCTGCATTGAATGCGCGTGGAGCCCAATTAAACCATTTTTACTGACATTCTTTTTTAACTGGTCTTTAAGGCAGGTTTTATTTGTAAACAGTTAAAAACTTAATTGATCAAACTGTGTATTCCTATTTTCAGTAGAAGATAATGACAGCAATTTTTTGGTGTTTGCAGCTGTGCCCTCAGCACCACGCAACGTCATCTCCAGTGTAAACGAGACCTCACTGGTGCTCGAGTGGAGTGAGCCACGTGACCAAGGTGGACGAGATGACCTTCTCTACAGTGTTATCTGTAAGAAGTGTCTGCCCGAGCGTGGTACCTGCACAAGGTGCGATGACAATGTGGACATCTCTCCCCGACACCTCGGCCTGACTGTGAGACACGTGACGGTCCGAAACCTTCAGGCTCACACCCAGTACAGCTTTGAGATTCAAGCTGTCAATGGAGTCTCCAACAAGAGTCCCTACGCACCCCAGTTTGCATCTGTTAACATCACCACCAACCAGGCTGGTAAGTTTTTTGGGTTTCCTTACTTAAAAATTAGAGTTTTAGAACATGATAGCTGGTTTCTGACTACTCTAAGTTAGTTTGTACCAAGTCCAAGGTGATCATTGGTTGGCTGATTAATGGTAATGGTCCAAACCAGTTTGATTAACTTGAGCTGGTGTGACCAGATAATAGCTGGTTTGTTGGATGTTCTATTATCTTGGACCAGCTAGTGATAATCTTAAATCAGCTACCATGTTCCAAACAGAGATACCTGCTTAAGCTGGATTTTACAGCAGTGTTTAACACATTTTCACTTCAAAAATACGCCCTCAAAAAAGGATATTGAAGGATTCTTTTTTTACGTTCTTTCTGGTTAGAAATAGCACAGAATAATGGGTTCAATTAGGACACTTTCAACCCACTACACTCTGCCCAAAGCTCAGCCCACAGAACGCATCAACGGCAGAGAGCCACGCTACAATGCTCAATAGCTAAGATAGGCTAGAGTGTGCTGGGTTAGCGAGAAGAAGAGCTGTGTTGACCTTCATGAAGATGGCCTCCTATTGTTCTATCCAGGTTCAAACTGAATACTGCACTTCTCAGGATCACACATTCTTAGTTTTGCATACATTTATTCTGCCCTATACTACCACCCAGCTACAAGAATGTTTGCTGTCAGGTATTGTTCACAGACATTGTAATATTACCCAGGCTGTTGTTGCGCCAGGGTCAACCTTGGGGTGACACAGACGCCCACATATCAGCCCACCCCTATGGTTCCAGACCTCAGGAGGGTCTGCGATCAGATTATCTGCAGATTCCCCCGGTGCTGTGCTTGAATATTCATCCACCTTTTAAGACAAAAAATAAATATGGACCACCAGCTCAAGGGGCGTCATGGTTACGTCCACTGTGTCTGCAGGATAAAGCCCCTTAATCCCAGGGCGAGAGTAACCAGGCGGGCTGCCCGGGGGGCATTGTCTCCAGGGTGAGCTTTTTTGAGCAAGGCTGGGGTTAGGGTGAGTGGGCTTTTGAGGGAAAAAAAAGAAGATAGAATAATAAAGAACTACCAGAAAAGGATCAAAGAACCGGACCTTGGGATTAAAATGCTTTTAACAAGTGAGGGAGAGAAACACAGAGGCAAAAAAGTAGGGAATGAAATGTTGAGAGGTACTGTAGTGTGTGAACAGGACGTGATAAAATCAGAAACCCGATACACCAACATCAGATCTGGGGACAAATGGGGACAACGCAGATTATGTAAAGCTAGGTGCTAAGATAGGTGAGGTGCTACAAAAAATGAGTTCAGGTCACATTTCACCACCAAACCATAAAAATATAGGAAATAACATTTATTATTTAAGTACATTTACTATTTTTTGTGCATTGTGTTATTATTTTAATGACACCTAAGTACATTTCCCTCTAAAACTCAACTGTAATGCGTCTTTAATGTTTCAATGATGATAAGCATTGGATTTTAATGAGTGTAATACAGTTAAAATGTACAATTTAATTACTTTACTTTAAGTATAAAATAATATAATTTTTTCTCATTTACAATTCCCCCCTCTACTTCTGGACTGGTTTACCCCTTTAAACTCACTGTGGTACTGTAAATGTTGTGTCCTGTATGAATAATTGATCAAATAAATTCTTATAACATTCCTTATTTGTAGGTTACTGTGATTAAAAGCTAAATCTGCTAAATGAATAAATGTAAATGACACAAGAATAGGAATCTCAGGGAGGAATGTGTTACATTTTTATGGCCCTAAAAACAGACAAAGTTTGTGCAAAATACAATTATTTCATTAGTTTCTTTTGATCTGTGGGTGAAATGTGACCAGGACATGTTCATGACAGGTTTTGCTGGATTCACCCTTATGCAGAACACAGATTGAGAGTAAAAGGCCATGACAAATGGGAGTGGTTGTAGGTGTGTGCAGCTCTACACATATTTGCATGTGTGTGTATGTTGTACAGTAAGTGGTGTGGCCTGGATCTGTCAACACTAAGCCGGTTTGTCTGTCATGGCACCATTCACAAGGGACTAAAGAATCTGTTCTGTAGTTGGAGAGCCACAGGCCCTAAAACGGCTCTTTGGTAATCCTGAACCTGAGTACTCAATGTGAAAAAAATAGTAGCTTTCATTAAATCAAGATTTCTCCTATTTTCCCCATATAGCTCCCTCTGCAGTTCCTACCGTCCACCTGATGGGGGCCTCAGCCAACACCATGAGCCTCTCCTGGCTCCCTCCTGAAAAACCAAACGGCATCATCTTGGATTACGAGATTAAATACCATGAGAAGGTAAGAGCCAGTGTAAGTCAATGAAGCGAAGACCATTCCATCACAATTCCACCACTGTCATCCTTTGCCCTATACATAATTGTTCATCCTGACAACAGCGTCAACCCTTCCTCTCTCTCTCTCTCTCTCTCTCTCTCTCTCTCTCTCTCTCTCTCTCTCTCTATCTCTCATACCCTAACACTTTCCTCCCTTGCTCCTTCTTCAATTCAACTCCCTCTTTTGAGCTCTGATACCGCGAGGCAGTCGGTGCTTGGCAGGAATGGAGGCGGGAGGATTTGCATAGAGTAAAAGAAAGGGCTGGGCATATCTGCTGCGTGTTTGATGTGTTGCACTGACAGATTAAGCCCGTGCTGCCAGGCGTTTGGGTACTGGCTGGTTTTATATGGCTTGTTTTATCACTGTTCCTGCAGGACCAGGGAGAAGCTATTGCCCACACAATGACCGCCCAGCGCAGCTCTGCACGCATTGAAGGTTTAAAGCCCGGCACGCCGTACATTGTGCAGGTTCGAGCTCGAACTGTGGCAGGGTATGGCCGGTACAGCAGCCCTGCCGACTTTAGCACCAACCACCAGGGTGTGTAAAGCATATTGTTACATACATGTGTCTACTATATAATTTTCCACCCTTTAATTGCATCACAATGGTTATCATTCTCCAACCCTGCACATGCACATATTTCTGCATAAAACCTATGTTGACTTTGCTTCACGCAATTACCACTTCATCAGGTGTGCACTTAAATTTATTCTACATACAGTAAATAAAAATATAAAAATAAACCTTAAATTCATTTACACAATTATAGGTAAATAAAACCCTGTTTTACTAAATCATTTATAGTATTAATGGCAAATCTAATAAATCGATTTTCTAGCCTAGAAATATTTCTTAAATTAACTGTTATAAATAGCTCTGAACAATAATATACTCATAACCTGAATGTTTCCCATATGTCTATGGTTTCCTTTACATGCATATAGCTGATTCAGACAAGACTCTACAAGAACAGCTCCCACTCATTGTGGGCTCTCTGACAGCTGGCCTGGTCTTTATCATTGTTGTGGTGGTCATTGCAATAGTCTGCCTCAGGTAAGGAGTTCAACTTTATATATTTTATATACTTTATCTTCATTATAATTCATTAATACTGGCAGTTTTAGGTCACACCTAATATAGAAGAATTAGAAGACAGAATATACAGGTGGAACAACACTATTCTTTGTATGTAAATGCAGTTTAGTCACCCATAAGGCTTTCTTAGTCATGGATTCAGCCTTCATTGAATTTATTGGGCAATTAGTAGATGCACTTACAGAAGAATATTTATTCTGGGGTGTCAGTTCTTGTGGATCTTGCACTCTGTAAATTGTATCCGTTGAACACAGATGTACATTTACCCTACATTATAATTTGCCTGTATCTCTCGTTGACCATTGGCCTGGGCAATCTTCGACTCATGGCCACCTATCATTGCCACAGTTCAGAGGAAGGCAGCTGCTTTTAAAATCCTTATTATGCAGAAATTTGCAGTTCCCACCCTCTTTCTTTCTAATCAGAACTGTGTGTCTCGGTATCTTAACTTGTCTGCTATTGAAAAAAACGTAGGCCTTGGCATATTCCGGAACTGCATTTGAATTGGAAATGAGATACAAATCACCAGCGGGTATTATTGGCCTGGTTACTAGTTAGACAACAAAGAAACCACATTAACATGTACTAGGAGGGGGGTTGGGTTTGTTGAAATTGCATTGCATTTAATAGACTGATAGAGTGAAAAATGTGTGAAGGAAGGAATTAAGAGACTTGGGTGAATTAGCTATTCTTTAACATATAACAAGAGAAGGACAGCTCAGACTTTTACTGTGTTTTTTTTAGCTGTCTACTATTCAGCAAACTGAAGTGACAAGCATCTCAGGAGACTAAATCTGTTGTTCTCTTAATTTTCATATCATTCCCCTTCTTTAATTGACCTCAATTTATATCCCTGAAGGGGCTTACTGGGAAAAATACAGGTCCTATCAAATGCTTATACAGTTTATGAGAAAATCACTTTTTTATTTTTGGTTCACAGGAAGCAACGCAATGGCTCAGAATCTGAATACACAGAGAAACTGCAACAATACAGTAAGTTTCTTAAGATTGTACCTGCCGTGTACTGACTTTATACACAGAATGCTTTGGATATTGTGTATTATGGCAGTGCAATTCATACCGCTATTCAAACTATTGAATCCCCTATAGTCACTCCGGGAATGAAGGTCTACATTGACCCTTTCACCTACGAGGACCCTAATGAGGCCATCCGCGAGTTTGCAAAAGAGATTGACGTGTCCTGTGTGAAAATCGAGGAGGTCATCGGCGCAGGTAACCAACAACACAAGCTCCTGAGCAACAGGGGGAAGACAGCTAGGCACACCCAGGCCATACCTTTAGAGGACTTCACTCCAAGCGGTACTTCAATCACCTCAACCCGCTCCAAAATCCAACCCTATAGCACCTTACCAATGTCTCTAACAGCTTTACTTACAAGATGGAGCTTCTGAGGGTATCTTCAGAGCTAATTATAGTTATCATCCCTGCTACTGCCCTCTGTTAACTTAACAAGCCTACATTCTCAGTCTGATGATGCCTGCCAGGCAACTAATTGTCCTCCTGACCTGATGACTTGTTAACCTCTGCATCCATAGTACTCCTTCCTGCCCTTGAGACCACAAACTTATCATTATCAATAAATGATCAAAAAAGTGTTTTTTGTTTAGTAAAACTTGAAGCCATGTTGTAATGGAACAGATTTGAGGAGCCCCATGTCAGACTACAGCAAACAAGGCTTTCAACAGCTATCACTGCTACCTGAACCCGTTGCTTCCTAGCCTAATCTAAAATGTCAAATCCTACCATTTCCTTCCCCAACCCCTCTTATACCTCTATGCACTTTCTTACACATCTGCTTAGACCACAGACGCAAGCCATCCAACCCCCCTAAGCTTCTGTGCCCACCTACTTTGACCCCTGCTATCCCCTCTCCCACCAGACACTAAGATTCCCTCTTCCTGCCCTTTGCCCCTTCTTTTTTTGCCTTACTTTTCCCATTTTCTTTTCTATACCACAACCCCCAACAACCCTCCAAGAGCTTTTGCCATTGAAGTGTTCCTGACCCCCCCTTCCCTCGCCCCCTGGATACACTCCAGTAGCAGCACCTTTAGCCCTGGCTTCTCTTGCTGTCTTCCCCTGCTTCCCCCCGGCTCCTTGATTCTAACCAGTAACTCTCCCCTTTTTCTCCCACACTCCTCCACTCTTTCCTTCCCTCTCTCCACTCCACCCTTTCTTCTTTCTTCTCGTCTGTCTGCTGCTCATGCAGGAGAGTTTGGAGAAGTATGCCGTGGGCGTCTCAAGCTCCCTGGACGTCGTGAGATCATTGTTGCCATCAAGACACTAAAGGCAGGCTACACTGAACGCCAAAGGAGAGACTTCCTGAGCGAGGCCAGCATCATGGGCCAGTTTGACCATCCAAATATTATCCGCTTAGAAGGGGTGGTGACCAAGAGCCGTCCAGTCATGATTGTCACTGAGTTCATGGAGAATGGAGCGCTGGATTCTTTTCTCCGGGTGAGAGATGATAATAATCATGCTAAGGTTATAGTAAAATTTCATGCCTGAAATGCACACAATATTTTATAGAAAGTGACCTACTTCATAAAATGTTATTCCATAGTCTAATTTCCCCTCCTTGCAGTAATCCAGCACAAGTTTTACCTTCTAATTCATCTCCCTTTCACCACAGATTTCTAATAAAAAGTGATGTTCTCACCTCTCCGCTTGAAACAAATGTCCTAAACTCTCTGAAAGGCTATGATAGATAGTGTAGCTTCTAGCTGTGACATTCGGAGATGAATCAACTGGCTCATGAGTCACATTCTGGAACATTAAAAACACGTTGACAGCATTGAGGGATGGCTTTGTTATGAATGAGTCGGTGATTCCTTCACTCTCTTTCAACAGCTAAATGACGGGCAGTTCACTGTCATCCAGCTGGTGGGAATGTTGAGAGGCATTGCAGCTGGCATGAAATATCTGTCTGACATGAACTACGTGCACCGTGACCTGGCTGCTCGTAACATTCTAGTCAACAGCAACCTAGTGTGTAAGGTGTCTGATTTTGGCCTTTCACGCTTTTTGGAGGACGATCCCACAGACCCCACGTACACCAGCTCATTGGTGAGCAATCACATCATGTCTCAATTAATAATCATAGCAATTAAGATCACTAGACTTTAAGGTTACAAATGTGTTCTTGCATCTATAGGGAGGAAAAATCCCTATTCGCTGGACAGCTCCTGAGGCCATTGCTTACAGGAAATTCACCTCAGCCAGTGATGTGTGGAGTTATGGTATTGTCATGTGGGAGGTGATGTCATATGGCGAGCGCCCATACTGGGACATGAGCAACCAAGATGTGAGTTATGCTTCTGTTGCCTTTACTGCTGTTTGTTCTAACCTGGGAATACAATTTGGGAATTCCTAATTTTATAACTGCCTAGTCGATTAGTGAAATTGTCTTGTCTATTTTCTAATTTAAGCTTTTTCTTCAGTTTTCTATATTTTAGGGACAATGCTTAAATTAGCATAATGTCTGTGTGCTGTGTTTAAGTTGTTAGACAGTTTGCACTGTGAAACTTTGAAAAATATTAAATTAATTGTTCTTTCCGTAGGTGATCAATGCAGTCGAGCAGGACTATCGGCTGCCCCCTCCTATGGACTGCCCCACTGCCTTGCACCAACTCATGCTAGACTGCTGGGTTAAAGAAAGAAATTTAAGACCCAAGTTCTCCCAGATTGTCAACACCTTGGACAAACTTATTCGCAATGCCGCCAGCCTTAAGGTGGTCACCAGCACACATTCTGGGTAAGAACACAAATATTTAATGCATATTTCCATGTTAACCCATTTGATCAGGTGATCTGCAAGTCCAAGGTCATTGATTCAAACCCCAGGGAACACAAAAACTAATAAAAAAGTACCTTGAATGTCACTTTGGATAAAATGCCTACATGTAAATGTTAGACTGTTAATGTGTTCACTTCTGTTTGGCTTATTCAGTCTGGTTTTGCCAATTTCAAAGTCAACAAGTAAAGGATAGTACTTACTATACTATCTTCTGTTTGAGATACTTAATCACATTAACCACTTCCCATGTACCAAACTGATTGTTAATGACAGATGTCAGTCACCGTATAACAGGATTGACCCATTGGCCACTTTTTTGCAAAGGATTGATTGTTTCAGTGTAACAGACAATGATTGTTAGAAGTGTGAGGAGTGGTTAGAAGCTGTATGTGGGTTTTAAAGGGCAATTGACCCACCTCAGGGCATCTGCTGCCGGGTTGCATGTCCTGAGGGAGGGCCGCTGAAGATTTGAAACTAGAGGGAGCCACTACCTCTGCTGGCATTGATTAGAGGATTAAGGAAGAGTAATTAGTCAATGTTATGCAAAAGGTGGGAATTGTTTTAATTAGCAAGTAACAAGATTTTAAAATGGGCAATGGAGAGGTGGCCCCCCTGCCAGGCATAATAAAAGAAGAGGGACATTTAGTGCTGTGAGGTGCATTCCGCTGGGACAGTTTTTTCCACAATTTACTGAAGAAACAATAATAGTTCTTTCAGTCTTGAGTTGTGAGTAATTTATTTATGCCTAGATCCTCATCATTTGATTTCCTTGTACAGTGATCTTGTCTTGCGCTACAATCAACATCCCCAATATGTGAGAGCCAGGCCAGCTCTAACAGTGCTCTATTAAGAAAAGTTGCCTTCCAGGTTAATGACCACAAACCCTTCAGCCCTAAAGGCAGAAGCTTATTAAAATCACTTTTCCCATCCATCTATGGACCTTCTCCTCAATAGAGGCTCTGTTCTGTTCTTATTAACTTTTGTCATCTGCTTTTAATTGTTAATTAATCTAATGCCATCAAATAACAGCAAGGTTCAGCAGAGCAGAGCGCTTGCAGACAGCAGGGTCTTTACACTGAAAACGTTGCCTCACTATACCCACTGCCCAGACATCACTGCTGGTTATTAAGACCAAAATCTGGGCACAGATCAAGTCTAGGTTCTGTTGGTTTTAGTTTGCTTGGTCTAGAAATTGTTTGTCCTATGGTAAGAACAATCTTGTTTGGCTGCATTCATACAAGCAAAGCTGGTTTTCCCAACTAGGACATGATCAACATCATTGTTGATCTTGGATTTTATTAACCAATCAGAGGGCTGAAAGTTGAACAACAGTTAATTATTTACCTTTGATTCTAGGTTAGAGGTAAGATCAGTCCTGTTATTATTTGATAGTAATGCTGATCCACCTTCTTGTACTACTTGGGTAAATGATGTTGCATTTAAGCAAACAGTGATTCTTGTATTTAACTAGAGCATATCGAGATCTAATACATATTAAGCAATTCATCAGAACTGTGTTTGCTTCTTTAAAACTTATCCACATCCACTGAGCCTCATGCTGAGAAGCACGCAAAGCTTCTTCTTAAACGGGCCTCTGCATGTCTCCAGCCAGTAAGCCACGGTGGTAGTTTCAGGCCCTACAGGCAATGAGAGGTGGTGGTGGGGTGTTTGGGGGTGAGGTTTCGGTGACGGAGGCCTGGCGTGACCTAACCCTCTCTCTCTTTTTATCTCCACTCCTCTCTTTCTCTGTAGGGCCTCCCAGCCGCTCCTTGACCGCTGTGTGCCTGACTACACCACCTTCACAACTGTGGGTGACTGGCTGGATGCCATCAAGATGAGCCGCTATCGTGACAACTTCCTCAATGCTGGCTTTGCCTCCTTTGACCTGGTAGCCCAGATGACTGCAGAGTGAGTGGCCAGTCTTTAGCTAAAATCAGAGGTTCTCAAGTAAGGCCTTCAAGGTCCAGTTTTTGCAGAGTTTATCTGTAAAACTGATTAAACTCACATGCCTGCTCACCTGACCTTGATTAGCTTGTTCAGGTGTGTTTTATCAGGGTTAAAACTAAACTTTGCAGGAAAGTGGTCCTCAAGGAGCTGAGAACCTGGTGGAAATGGTACTCTTTGTGTTGGTGAACACACATTAGCACATTTCTAGCTCACCGATAACTTCTCCGATAGCAAGTCTTTCCATAAAACTTTTCATAGCACAGGGCTAATTGACTCTAGTCCTGGAAGACCACTGTCCTGTGGAACTTAGCTCCAATCCTTATCAAACACACCTCAACAAGCTACTACAAGTCTTTAAGGTTACTTGAAAATTACAGGGTTTGATTATGAAACAAAACAACAAGTCTAGATTGAACAGGAGATGTAATCTTTTGGTGATTAGAAGGGTTTAGTAATGCAGCGTTCTGGGCATGCAATTATCATCTTCATCTCATGCTTTTAATTTACTATAACATTTCATCCTTAGAAAATGTCACAAACCAAGAACCGTACAAAGGTCATTGTTCCAAAGAGAAATCCAGGATTTGTTAAATGTCTCTTAAATGTCTAGGCAGATGTGAAGAGAGCAGTTAGGATCAAATAAACTAAAAAGGGAAAAAAAATATAAATTCATCATGCCCATTAAAGTGTAATAAAGGATGGAAGCAGGGGTAATTTGTTTCAATTTGGCAACTTGACAGGAGGACCAGTCAGTGGTTTTCTTATGCTCTTAATGACTAGTAATACCCCTAATGGGCTCCATTTATTATCATTTTATCCAATGATGTTGGCTTGATGGGGCCAACAGAGAGAAAAGAGAGAAAACACATTTACATTGAGTGAAATTACTCTGCTATTGCCATGTGCACGGAAAGATGAGGGGGGGCAGATTAGGGGCTGTTACGGGGCTGGTTTGTCCCCTAGAATATTTGTCCTCTCCTGCTTATCAGAAGTCTAAGAAACAGAGTAAACAAAAAATGTCTGGGTTATCTTTTCGTTTCACATGTTACTTTGTAAACTAAAACTGTGCATGGATTCGATTCCATTACAGTATTAGTTTCTCTTTCCATTATAGAGCCTGTGGTATTTTTTTTTTTTACCACACTCATTCTACAGTATGCGTGCTGTGTGGTAAAGACTTAAATGTCTGTGGTTGGACTAGTAGCACTTTCTAACCATGTTGTGTGAAATTTGACATCTGGTTGCCTAAGGTGCAAAAACTAGCAAATTATTGACCAATGTTTGACCTGTAGTTTGAGAATTGGCTTTCCACCACAAACTTGTCTCAGTTTAGTAGCCAAAGGGCGGGAAAGATCTATTTGTACAACCTAGCGACAATTTGCAAACAGATTTGCTCACCTGTCTACATTCCCATGAGAGTTCAATGACATCAGTTTGATTCTTTTTTATTTAATACATTATAACTTGTAAAACTGAGACAATGTCTGTGTTTTCTTGTTTCCTACAGAGATCTGCTACGGATAGGGGTGACATTAGCCGGCCATCAAAAAAAGATTCTGGGCAGCATTCAAGACATGCGACTTCAGATGAACCAAACGCTTCCTGTCCAGGTCTGAGCTACGACCAGCCACAGAACTGTTCTAAAGAGAGATAACGGACGACCCCTGATGCCTGATCATCTCCCCTAAACAGATGAGACTGGCTTGCAGTGCCTCGGACAACTTTTTCTTTTCCATTTTCCTGTTTTCCTGCATTATTTTACACCCGACAGGATTAGATAAGATTTTTTTGTACTTTTTAAGAACGGAGATAAAAGCCGGTTTCCCATGCATGCCTCACAAGGCTCCGGTATGTGGTGGCATCTGCATGCGTGCGTGTGATTTCTTTTGTGAGGCCGGCTGGGAAACGCCCTATCTCCAAAGGCTCCCATAATGCATTTCTCCATGAAACTGTCTCTAAAGAGGGTGGACTCTCCTGAATGAACACTGACGATGGATGAAATCCCCCTCTAATAGTACGCATAACTTGAGACAACAAGACTAAAGTGAATATATATTCACTGGACATAATTGCGCAGAAATCCCTCCAATGCTAGCAGATGTTTTATTGTGCGTGTGATTTTGTGCATATTCCCCATCTTCATATTGAAGATGTTTTATTTAAAGGCACATGCCTCAAACAGATGAGCGGGAGAGCCACAGGAATGGAACGAAAGATCTCAGATGGCACAGAAATGGAATATGAGGACGTCACATTTGTCCACTAGGTTTAAAATGACAAAAGACTTCTTGGAATATACCTGGTGAACTCAGGATGCTCAGCTATTTCACTAAATGTTTTGTTTTTATTCTCTTCCTTTGCTCTGTTTTAGTTCCTGTTCTACATTAAGTTGACATTTAGCTGGTCATCAATCATTATATCAGGATTCCTTAGCAGTTAGGACAGAGGTCTGTGATAACTTGTACTGCACTGCCAAAAAATCATTTTCTTAATCAGTATTTTCACCTTGTTTTTCCCAGTAAGACTATCAAAAGCTATTCACAGTAAGAAACATTTCTGAGAAGCAAAATTGATAAACTTCATGACATGTTATGAACAATCTTACCTTTTTTCACCTCACTGTCAAGCTTAAGCTTACATCAAAATTTAATGATAGCGATGTTTCTTGGTAAAGTTTAACAATTTTTATTGAACGAGACTAAAACAAGATTGAATAATTGATTAAAATACTGATTAAGACAAATCATTTTTGCAGTCTATAAACTGTAAATCACTGGTCATAACTAATATTAGTGTGTGTGTGTGTGTGTGTGTGTGTGTGTCTGTATGTGAGGAAGAGTGTAAGAATTATGAACACAGATTCTGTACATGAACGTGTCAGGGATGGTGGAAACAAAGGCATAAAATAAATTGTGACAAGGAGCTGCAGGATATAGCAGTTTATTGTGCTTAATAGAAATTTTATTTCATATTAATTTCCCAAGAGTTCAAAAGCAACTGTGGATTAAATTCCTTCAAATCACCCTTCAAACAAATAATTCATTAGAATGATCTTGATCTACATCTGAAGCTGTATTCTGTATGTTGACATTCAAAATGGTTTTGTAACAAACTGAAAAGGAAACAAACACGAAAGAACAATAGACAAAAATTTGGCATGAAACCTCAGTGTTCTGTGGTGGAAAATAATTACAGAGGAAGTTCATTGAAATTGTTGTGAGAGAAATGAAAAGGTGTTGAACATATAATCAATGTGAGGCAGATTCCTGCTATATTAAAGCTAAGCCTTTCCGTCACCATCACAAAGAGAAATTGTTTCAATTCTCAGAGATGTCCTATTGTAAAGTTCACTCACCAAATGTTTTGTTCATATTTTTGGAATTTCTGGGGGCGTTTTTTAATGAGATCACTGACAGCAACTGTAATTCACGCTAGCACTTATGTGACTAGCTGGACATGTTATACTTCCTGAAACAGTCAATTTTTGCAATTATTGTCTTCCACACAGTTTCCAACCCCCAATTCATGCAATTCACTCCTTTTGCACGTATCTAAAATAAATACAGTATATTTATAAATGAATGACAGAGTTTAGTGTATTAAAATCTGCATCACAGAGGTGTCTGGACTGGGTTGTGAACACACAGGCCACCAGCGATCTGTTTATAACCTGACAGTGACCAGAGACCAGCTCATGATTATTTGCCCTCCAATCTGCTTGTCATCTATTCTGCACTGCTCTGATTTGTTCTATGAAGACTTCAAGCCCCCACGCCAAGAACAATACTGTAAGCAAAAATGCAAAATAAGAAGCATGCTTTATTAGTTCCGAACAAGAAGTGTTAAAGTTAGTACTGAATATTGTCAGCATAATCTGCGGATGGGTGGGGTTAATTGTACTGCATATATACCCTGCGCAGTATCCCAACACTTTTGTCTGTAGTTTTATTAGAAAGCAATGTGGTTTTGTTTCATTTATAATTTCACAAATCATTTTGAAAGTACCTCGGAATGCCACTTTTCTCAAAGAGCTCAGTGTAATATAAAATCTTAGTGTGTGAAGGCTAAACTGACGTGTATGAACAATGTACCTTGAATTTCCCGTCGGTTCTGCTACTAACTTACAGCACCGTTTGGGAGCTAAACTTAGCTGCTTTTGTCACCTTCAATACATCTGACAGTGTAATCTCTCATAACTGGATATGAATGTGTGAATGTTTGTATGCCTGAGTGTGTTAGTGTTCGGGTAAGGTGCTATTGTCATTTTTTTATTGAAGCAATTTTGGAACGGAACTTGCATGATTTTGGTTCAGTATATTTGTGCCAATGGTCTCCCAACATCCTCTCTATCCTCAGCTCCTCTCCTGTTCCTCAATATTTTTCCTTTTTCTGAGTTACACTTTTATATTAAAAATCAAGCAAAAAAAAATTCTGTTTTGTTTTGTTCAAGCAGTTAAAACTCTTCTCATCACATCGCAAAACCACTGAGATGAAACCGCGTCTTCTGAGTGCTGTACTTATACTGAGAGAAGCAACACATTTCATGGTTATTTTCTTTTTTTTGAAAAGCATTGAGATGTATTTAATGGTGAAGACAAAACAATTAAATAATGCATTCTTGTAGAAATATTTTTAAAAAACCCTTTTGCAATTAAATTATTTAAGAAATACAAACGTCATTGCTGTGTGTATTCTTTTGTCGAGTTCACTTCATCGCTTTCGAAACTGTTTATTAATGTGTAGCATTTAACTTGAATCTTTTTCAGTTGTTGTCCATTTTCTGGTTAACTGCACTATTTCCAGACACGTTGAGGACACAGATTCTTGCTTAACTGAAAAGCCTGAGGAGTTTTAAAACTGTCCCACTGTAAACCACTCTGCTCTGTATTGGAGATAGAGCTTTGATCTGTACAGGTCAGGGCACCTGCCTTGCAGATATGGATCTGGAGAGAAAGTTTGTAAAGTTCATGTGTTTCTTCGCTGCTTCTTGTGGCCTTTCACTGCCAAAAAATATTTTTCTTAAGTAAAAAAAAAAATCTGAAAATTCCCAAAAACATTTACTTGAGAAACAATATTGTGTAAGATGTAAGGCAGAGAATATATCTTATTTTTTTCTTATCCTACTGGCAAATTGTTCTTTTTCTTTATATGCATACTTAAAAAAAAAAAAAAAATTTACCAATGGGGAAAACAAAATATTCTTTTTTTTACAACAGTTTTCAAGTAAACTTTGTATTATTTTCCAGTAAAAAAATATCTAAATGAAATCGAAGATTGTACAAAGAAAAGTATTTTTATAGTGTTGTTGCTGTTTTTTTTCATGCATTAAAATACATATAACCTCCATGGTACAGCCAGGTTGGTATACATTAACTTCAGAAGTGCATTTATTGTTTATTAATGTTTCTTTAGACATTGCAATTTTTTAGATTAATAGTTCTATTTTTTCAGTTATGGATAAGAAATTCCATGCTATCACAAAATATCAAAGCAAGTTGCATCTGCAAACAGATATTGCTAGTGCATTTTTCAGAAATAACTAAACTGCTCGGCCATCATTGCAAGGATAAGCAGTCAACTAATAGCAAGGTAATTTTTGTTAGATAAAAACACTTCCAATCAAGTTCATACAGGTGTGCTAGCAGTAAGCACAGTGATGAACTATGGACATATTCCATTACAGTAGACATCTGTGAATTGTCCAAATACATTTTGTTCTTACTGTGACAATATATTAATTGTTTTACTATTTTAAACCTAACAAGCATCTTTTTGTGAAATGTTGTCAGATGTATCTTTTAAACAATACATGCTGCTTGATTTGATATTGTTAGTGGTTCTGCTCAGAGGTCCTTTAAGGAAGGATTACTGGTTACTTGCACTGAAAGAGAGAGAGAGAATAAAAAGACAATCTTACCAGACCAACCCTAAGTCAGCAACAGTTCCTCAGGCCTTACTTGATAATAGATTCAGTTAAGCAAGCCCTGACAGATATCATGGGGCAAGAATGTGATGACACGGTGCTTGTATTGTGGGTTATCTCTTCAATTTGCAATGGTAACCAGTCGCTGTCGGTCGGCGCCGTGAGAACCGTGACATTACAGTGGCTGGCACTCACACAAGAACTGTTGTCAAACTGGAAAAGGAAACTGAGGTGTTTCCAAGCGGGATAACCGCATATCAAACATGGCAAAATGTTGTGACAACATCAGACGAGAGACGCCTTAAAATAATAAATGCGTTTGAGGTGTTTATATATACTTCTTGGCCTTGACAACATATTAATCTGATTTATTAGTGGTGTTTGCTAAGAAAAACAATATATCTATTGCTCATGCTTATGTGTAATGACTAAACAAAAACAAAGCTAGCAAAAACTTGTGAGACATACTTTGCATTCATCATTCATTCATTATTATATAGTAAAGCAATATCACACAAGCAAGAGTGTGTTATGGCCATATATATTAAGCGTTCTTTGAACTGAGGAGTTTTAGGAGTGTGAAAAAGCATTAACTATCTGTTAATTAAGCATTAACTATCTGTTAATTAAGCATTAACTATCTAGCATTAAAATCTGTGCAATTATTCTTCTGAGCAGTGATTCTTCATAATTGTACTAACAGTACTTCATGTGTTATATCTCACCCTTCTCAGGGCAGTTCATGATGCTCTGTGCTAACCAGCTGACGTTTTGAATCTGGTGTGTTAAATTTAGTAGACACACGCAATGTCCAGTGGGTCCCCAAGACCATGACAAAAAACTACTGCTATAGTACATAATGCATTATAATGACTTAAGGTTAGGACAATGTCTTAAGTAATTTTTTGTTACTTGATCTGATTTTGTTTTTTGTTAATAAAACACAAAAATATTGTGTTTTATTTATTATTTGTTTTTGTTTATTTTTGTTCCTGATTTCAGGAACACAAGTTTCAGAAACACACACACACACACACACATATATATATGAGAGAGAGACAGAAGCCTTATATCTCCCTCTTCCCATTTCTATCTGTTCTTTTCCTTATTCCCTTTAGACTTGCCTTGTTTTCCACCCACTCCTTCTCTCCCCCTCACCCTATATTCAACCTCGCCCATCTCCTCCGCACTAATCCCTTGCTTTCTCCTCTCGCCTGGCGAGAGAGGTTTGGCTAATTGGTCACGTCTGTGCCACGACACGGGGACCTGACATAATTGTCAGACAAATAGTGTGCCGTTTAGCAAGAGGCCTGTCGTGGCTAAGATACATTCAGACAGCGACTGACTGGAAAAGCTAATTACAGGCCCAGCACCACAATGTTTAATTGGAAGAGGGTTCCCACAAGATGGGTGATGTTTGTGTGTGCGTTCACAGCTGTGGCTGATGCCAAGACCGAAAAACTATGTGCTGCTCCATAAGGAAAATTAACACACAAGTATGATGTATCTGTGTCGTTATACGTTTTAATTGTTTTTCCAGTGATCATCTGCTGAACAACTGTAAATCACAAATCACAAGTCTTATATGCGCTATATAATATAGTGTTTCATTTAGATTTCTGACTGTGGCTAATTATATCACGCTGGTCCTACCAAGGGACTTAATAAAATCCAGTTTTATTACTTTTATTCATGTCTTCGGTTCATTATTTACAGTAATTTACGAGCGTTACGCGCGTCATGTTGTTCTGTCCAACTGCATTGTGATATTTCCAGGTAAATAACTAAAGGTGTTCGTGACGTTCCAATCAAAGACGTTAAAACGAGAAGACGATGTAGTCAACTTCTGACAAAAACAGCCAAAGGGTTTCAAAGTGGGGATTTCTAGAAGATAGGCTTTTCTTCGTTTTGACTTTGCGGTGGGCTCCACCATGCTTTCTTCACGACGTCAAATAGGATTATCCCATTTCAACCCCCCAAAAGAAATTCTGTTTGCCTTGACTGATCTATCCAAAATGGCAGCCGGCATTGACAGCAGTGCAACAAGCAGCCCATTGTTGAGGTTTTCGTGCACAGCTGCGTGTCTGGATTAGTACGACACACACTGCCTCTGTCTCAAACAATAACTCAAACAATATATTAATTATGATCTATCTTAAAGTCTGAAACTTGTCAAGCAGGGTATTTTTAAATGCTGTAATGTCTGTGGTATTCATAAGTGTGGGAGTACACAAGACAACAGTTGATAAAGACATAAAAGCTTGTCGATCTTGAGCTGTGTTCAAAATCTGCTTCAAAACTGCTTTTTATTTAAATTTTAAATTGAATTAAAAAATGTAAATTTAAAGGCGCTCTTAGCAAAACCACAAGCTTCCTAGCTTTTCAAATAGAAAACATTGTTTTAGTCATATACACATACAACTTGTTTTAGTCATATACAAATTTAAAAACAATGTGTATTATTTATTTATTTACATATTAAAAAATTATTTTTGCTATAGACATATCTCAGACTGTAAGAGTTATTGAGAAGATGTGTGACATTTCTTATGCTGAAACCAGACTATCGTAGAGGGTTGGGCTCTGTTGACTTGGGCTAGTAAACAGTCACCTAGCAATCCTCCAGCAACCACTCAGAACACCTTAACTAGCACAAAGGAAGAATCTAACATCATGGCAGCAAGTTGTGCAACTCATATTTCCTTTAGATATAAAATCTAGCCAGAAATGAATGTGTTTATCTATCTATACAATGTAATTTACGTTTATGCAACACCTGTTTTAAATGCGCTGGTTGTGTGTCTGAATAACAAGTGTCTTTGATGTTTATGTGAAGAATACATTCAATGCTTTATACCTTAAACTTTTGATCTACGTGTTATTCCCATCTATAAGGGTCTCCATCTTGTCGTGCCAGTCTATGTGGTGTTTTGATTAAAATGAATAGCTTAGCCACCTCACCAGCCCAGTGAAAGATGACCTTGAGATATGTGGTAACATGCTGTTCTGTTTTATATATTTTTTTGCTGGTGGAAAAGGTTAGGCAGGGGAGGTCCAGTTAGCAGCTGACATCTCATTAACTGAGCGCTGATATTTATCAGTCTTAATCAAATTTGAGGCAGACGTGCTGTGATTATTTTCCCGGCTTGGAGACAACCGCAGCGCCCTCTCACCTGTCCTTGTTGGGTATAAGAAATGACCACCAAAGACCACCAAACAAAACTATATGAAATACTATACAAATATGTAAATAAGTTAATAACTTTTAATTTAATAACTGTGTTAAAAAATGACATATTTATAAAAGTTTGTTAAAAAGATAAAGATCATGATGATTTTTTTTTATCTACAGTATATCCTTCACATCCTTTGCCATTATTATATTAATAATGTTTATCCTCTTCTGAATATACTGTATCATATATTGTATAACATTATATGTTCAAAAATCATTTTATGTTTAGTTTTCAGTTAAGACAGACTCCTGTGGTTTTGGTTACACTACGATAATTTTGTTCTCAGATTGTTCTCACCCATTTGGAGCCTTTTAAATTTTGTTTAGTTTTCGAATAAACACCCTAGTTTTAAAAATGCTTAGATTGCAACAGCCAACTTAGTTTTGCCACAAATATATTTTCTTTTATGACTTTACTTTTGTCATTTGCATGTAAGCTTGTGTGACCTTGTTGAGGATTAAATGCTTTCATTCAGTGCAATAGAAGATAATACCGCAACATTGCACAGACTTGCCTACTATAATTGGGGCTACATGCCGTAAATAACATTACCACATTTTCTCCGAACTTTGGCGACTGGTTATTTATAAACAATGTCAGTTATTACAACCGTGTTCGACAGCTGCATGGGGTGATTAAGAATGTAAAACCAAACAAAACTCTTTACATTGTGTGCTAAAATCTACATGACTGGCTCTGTCAATGTAACACGACAAATAATACTCTTTGAAAACTACACAATATTGAAGGTTGAGTTCAAAGCCTATTGTGTTAAAAAAGTATAGGAATATAGGAACCTATTACTTGGAAGCTTAGATATTTTATAAAAATGCTTATTACAAGTACAAAGTATAATTCATAATTGAGAAGAAAAAATAAATCTTCCGTGACCAGGTGACCCAGGTGAACCTTTGACTTTGTCGAAAGAAAATGTGATTTTTGGTTTTCTAACACTAAGTGACAGTCAGACAAAGGCGATAACAGTGGGAGCTTTAGGATTGTGTGTTAGCATTGTTGCAGCTGTGTGAATTAGAATGGGAGGTGTTTCTCTGTTTAAAATGTGTCACTTCATTACACCTCACGCTTTATCGTTTTCTACCGTCGTGACCTGTAAACACGGTAAGCCGCCAAGAAAACAAAGAATGAGGCAGGAGAAAGACATTGAAAATGAGTCGACCTTCACGGGAAATCAACACGTTTAGCATGAACAATGTGATATTGAATGAGGTTGAACTTAAAAGTGGATTGTGTTTAGCGCTTTGCCGCCATTTGTGATGCTAACGTTTCAGAGCGTACGCCGATCGTCAACAGCAATGGCGCTGTGGCTACATGACAGAGAGGCGGAGTCTGTCTCGGCACATATGATTGGACCAAAGTGGCCGCAATGTGACCCCGCCCCTGGCTAGACTGTGACACAGTTGCAAGTGGGGTCATGGAAAGGACATCTCTGACATGTTGAATTAAGGAGAAAAAAAAAAACTGGAAAGTGAGGACAAAAAAACTAAAGTGAAGAAAAATTTACATTTCTTTTTATGTTTTTACCACTTTTGAGAGGAGAGAAATTGTAAATTGTAAAAGTTCCATGGATTGTCAAATGACAAAATGTCATTTGTCCTGCAATGGCAAATTCATTTTTTTACATTGAATAAAACACGGTACGTGAAAGAAAACATCTCTACAGATGATAGACTTTTATATTATAATTTTATAATTATTGAAGTACTGTATAAGACACTGAGATGATGAATTATGACATTATGAAATGATCACATATCCTCAGACCATAACTCATTACTCATAACAGAAATTAGCAAATAGATTAAGGTTAGTATTTGTGCCAAAATTTAATTTTTTTTTTATCATAATTATATTTTAAAACTCAGAATATTGAAAATAGTAAAAATACAAAAAACATTTATTTCACAAACTAAACCTTTATAATTATAGCAAACAAAGCTGTGTATAATACAAGCTTCTTTGATTATAAAGGCCTCTTCACATGCCTGGAGAACAGGCTCCATAATGCACTGAATTTGAAGAAAAACGTCAAGCTATGGCACTATAAATCAAGCGCTATAAAGCTCAAGAACTTCAAAGCAATTTCAACTTTGACCTTGTTCTTTGCTGTGCTTCAGAAGCCCAACCAATGATTACCAGGCAATATGCACAATGTATCATACCTGTTCTCACAGTGTGAACCTTTCCCTTTTTTAATGCCCATCAATGTGTAATTGTCTTAAGAAGTATCCCGTTCATCCTTTAGCTACAATAACAATTCTCAATCTCTCTCTCTACACACACACACACACACACGCATACACACACACACACACACACAAGAAATGTCAGAAGTACCAGTACTCTAATTCCAAGTAAATTCTATGATGAAATAAAATATGATACCAATGTTTCAAGTTCCAGTCTTTATCAATGCACAAGTGTTGTCTTGCATGTTCTGTTAAGAGCTGTAATGTGAGGCCTCACTTGAGCAGTCAGATGCACCTCTTGGTTAATCTTTTACTTGTCATAACTACATGATAGACACTGTGGTATTGTGACAAGCACATTTAATATAACTTAAACCAAAATCAATGGCTCTTCTGGCCAAAGAAGAGAAACCATTTGCATGCACTCTGAACTGTCCTGTTCTAACCTAATATGTATATCTGAATACACTTGAAAGTTCAGAATGTCCATCCAACCATTTTTCTAACTTGCTTGTCCTCTTCAGGGTTACAGGGCCAAAGACGTACACCCTGAGTAGATGGCACACACACACACACACACGCGCGCACACACACACACACACACACGCACACACACAGATAACTCCCTTACCCTTCCACTCTCAGGTAATGAGGTTTCTCTGCCCAATTGGATTGATTTGACACTGGAGTCTGACTCCGATTATGTTAATGCTTCTTTGTGTCATGGAAAACGGGGGCATTTTAAGAGCCTAGCTGTGTTTTTTCTTCTGCCCTAACTGCTTTGTTCACGTCTATTTATCTGTCTGTCTCTCCCAGCCCTCGTGTGTTTTGATCCACTGTGACGATAGCATTTAATCCACACAGCCGACTGACTGACTGAGAGGTCACATATGGGTCGTATTCTCCAGAATACGACCCAGTATTAATTGGTGTAAAGCGCTAATGTGTCGCGTCTGTGTATCTGTGCGTGTGTCTGTTTCTCTCTGACACGCTGCGATTCTGCCTCTCCTCCACCAATCAAAAGCATGACTGAGGGAATTAAGCATGCGTGCGATCAGTCGCCTGCGCTTGCATATTCCTTTATGTTTTTCTCTTTTCACTGCTGCTCTCCAGAGCCACAATACAAGCATTCTAGAAGAAAACTGTGGGTTTCATGCGAAGTCTTGAGACTTAGGGAGTCTGTTCGCTTCCTCTGATCACAGTCATTGATGTGACTGTATTTTGATGGCATAGGCTTATAAAACGCAGGCAAATTCCTGGCATCATTATTGTTTGAATGATTACACTGTGCATGTTAACTAAAATATGGCTTATAAACTGCCTTTACATTAATGCTTTTATCCAAAGCAGCTTACACATTGTCATAATCAGGCCGGTGAGACAAGTGTCTAAAAAGCAAAATTAATTTGTCAGCCCATGGCGAATATGAATTTGCTGTTGCATCATGTAAAATAACAGCCAATCAGAATATATTTAGGGCTTATTATATAGTTATGTTGAGTGGGATTTTAAACCAATTAAATGTCATAGTGGGTGGGGCTACCTATGAGTTTTCATGCATATTTGTGCTTTGCTTACTAAAATTGTTATTACTTACCCAAATATTGTTCCAAAACCATACAAGTTTCTTTCTTGAAACACAAAAGGTAATTTTTTTAAAGACTATACTGTTCACAAATGACCTCAATGAGGAAAGTAAATGAAGACTGGGGCTCAGCTCAAAATAAGGTCCCTCAAAATTGTCCATATAACTATATTTTAAACCTTGTATAAAGAAGCAACAATGTATAAAGAAGGAATTACACTTGTAAAACGCTTGTAAAACTTTTTTTTATTGTGCAGTCTTTATTCAGTTCCATTGAATGGAAAAAGTGGTGAAATATTTTTTATATGGGTTAAAAGTTATATGGGTTTGAAGCAGTGTAAGTAATAATGACAGATATTTCATTTTTGGCAAGCTTGTCCTTCAAGTCATGTAGGCAGATAGCAAAGCAATGTAAAAGTAAAACAAAAAATCTTGCCTTGTGTGGGGACAGAGCTCAGAGCTCTTGTGGTGATGAATAGGTTTCAGTCAAGACTAAAGTGGGTTTGGCCATGTAATTGCTCTGAAGGAACCCCAGGCAGCTGACAAAACGATCGGAAACTAAGAACTTCATTTGCATGAATAAAAATTTCACCTTGAAAAATTTTATTTTCTCATGTGCTTATATTTAATCTGCATCCACTTAAAGTGAGCAGGTTGAGCTTCTCAGACTCTGTGTGTGTGTGTGTGTGTGTGTGTGTGTGGTGGGCTGCTGACTCTGTTGCCCCTGCTGTTGAAGCCAGAACCTCAGTCAGCTGTATACAGGGAAGCAAAGCTAAAATATTCATGAGCAGGGAGACTAACCCTCAGAGCTAACCAGCTTTACTTATCAAACACCTTGACTGGCCGCCACAGTAAACAGATTTGCAGAAAAAAACTCATATCACACAGCTCAGTTATTCCTAAATTCTTGGCCGTTATGGACACACAAGAGAGAAGAGAAAAGACAAGAGAAAGTATTTTGATTTTACCAAGAACACACACACACACACATATATATTTGAACAAAAACAAGAATACATATTTATATACAAATACTCTCACAAAAACTCACAAACTTCCAAAATGAATAAATATAAGTATGTGATTTTCATTCTGTCTCCAATTAACCATCAGTACCGGAAATTAAATGAAAAGTAGAGGTGCTTTTAAAAAAACTTTGCTACACATAAACTCAAACTTTTCTTCTTTTAGGGTGTTTACTCTTAAATCTTCATGCTCTTGATTGAAGCTGCACAGAAAATAAACCTGCTGTGTTGAGGTGGAGCACTTTTCTCCTGACTGTTGTGTGTATTTGTGTCAAATGCAAAATCAAAGGCTTCTCTTTTCATTAATGACATTCACACTAGCTTGGAGTTCACTGGTGGGTCATGCTTTCCAGAAATATTTTAATTGGTCCTAACACACTGTGTGGTTATTGCCGTGTGTGTGTGTGTGTGTGTTTCCTTCACAATTAAAAACTAGACATGGTTTGACTCAACACACAAACAAATCCTGGTGATTTCTTTAGTAAGGTAGCACTTCTGTCCCCTAGTCTGATGTACAAATGCTTAAAAATTATTATTTTTGTGATAGTTTTAACCTTTCTTATTTTCTCACTTCTTATTTTCTCACTAGTGGTAAATTTGACAGAATTTCTCAGTAACTAGCCTGCTTTAGACATTTGCTAACTATAAGTAACCGCAACTACATGCCAGCTATCAGTCATTAGAGTATTAACAGATGGATTAGGTTAGGGTTAGAGTGTGGGTTAGTAAAATAAGTTGACATGTACTTGTGCAAAGTTACTAGTCAGTAAAATGTCTGTTGGGGGACCATAACTATACAGTGTTGTAACATATTAAGCAGACAGTCTACTAATAGTCTACTAATACTCTAATGACTGGTAGTTGGCAAGCAGTAGTAAAGTTAGTTATGGTTAGTAGAATGTCTAACCTGGCCTCGAAATAAAGTGTTGCCAGTTTTTGTATGGTTTGGGCTTGTACTCCACTTTTGGACATTGGATTTCCTTCTGTGATAAATTTAGTTTGTTATTTAAGTAAACAGTTTGAAATAAATAAACTATTTGATTATGTGACTATTTAAGATGCGACAGGGGAGTATAAAATTTGTCATTTAAAAAACCAAAAAGCTATATTTGAAGTAGATGTTCAAACCACCAAACAAAACTACTGCTAGATAAAACACACGTTTGTTTAATTGTACTGTTGACTGAAAGCCTTACGATTTCCGTGCCATGTCAGCCCTACATAATACATGTATTCTGGCCAGAGTCCATAGGTTTCATTTGAGCCACAGAGGGCCTGTTCACATTCGCCGTCGTCATCAACACAGTTCTGTCTGGAATCAGCGGGTGAAAGCAGAGGTCACAGCCGAACAGAAGACATGTCGGGCCGGGTCACCCACCAGAGGACGACATTTTAACCTCCGCCGAGAGGAGGCCGTTTGAATGGCGCTATTGCACCACGGGACGTCGTGTTCTCTGTCTTGCCGACAAGCGAGCCCTGCTGTGGCCTAACGCAACCTCTGCCTACTCTCCTGACACGCGCTAACACCCTGCTTAACGCCCGGTGCATGTCGAGACAAGACTTCCTGTCAGAGCACAGCTGTTCTGTGTGCTGGAAGCCACATCAACACGCGCTCATGATCCTCATTTTGTGATGTAACGAACTTCATAGGTGCGTATGACTCAGTTTATATCTGCCGTTTGGTATTATTGTGCTTAATACCTCTTTTCGGTGATGGATGTGGGAAATGTGTGGTTGAATGGCTGATGACACGGTCACAAAGCGATCTTTCTATATTAATCTTTCTGTAATAATCCAGGAAGTAGGTCACAACGAATGTGACCTAGTTGATTTAAACATGCTGTAAAAAAACTACATCTTCAGGTACAGTTATACTCAATTTCAGTTTTTAATTATGTAGCGCTTTTAAAATATTGCATCGTTTTAAAGCAGCTTTACATAAAATGCTAAATAAAACACAAAAAACAGAAAAATTGTCAAACGTATGGCAAGAAAAACAGAATACATGGTATTTTTAAACTTTTAATTTTATTATGAACTTTTATTCATTATATGTTCATGACGAGGTGTATATTAGGTTTGTAGTTGGTTTATAAATAAAAAATTAATTGAATTGATATATTTGTAGCATTAGAAATTCATGTCATTGCTTGTGAAGGCTTGTACCTCTCTTAGTGGTCTATGAGACGGTCATGTATTCACATTTTAAATTTACAGCAATTATTTATCATACTCCCACAATTCATAGCAAAATACAGTAGATTGTTTAAACCAATAGGTTTATAGCAAATGTTTACAGTCAATAGTATAAAATTTTTTCAACATCAAGAGCCTCAAAACCCAAAAAGATTATTATTTTAAACAAAGATTAGAACTAAATTAATTAAATAAATTTTAGCGCTAGAAGAAATAGGTTTTGCTACTGTACCTTTAATATCATCATTATTCTGCCTTGGAAATATTCTGTCCTGTTTTTTGCCTTTGTCATCGAACACTTAAATCCCTCCAGCCATGTCATATAAAGACCTCTGTTCACCATCCAATTAAGTCTCGATGGATAACATCAAAGTCTCCCACTACATTTCTCACTGAATATCTTATTTCTCTTTGAAATAGGCCTATATTAGATTACAAAAGTAAAATGTGTTGCAGTCGCCTTTTTATGTTGATGTTAAATGGGTCGTGTCATAAGAAAGCAACATTTCTCGATCATTTGTGATAAAAGATCTTGTAACTTTCTGAACTCAGAACTCCCAAAGAAAAAAAGAATTTATTGAAACCGAGTGCATTGTCTCATGACTGTTCACTGGTTCCACCTGATGACATCTGTGTGATCAGAAACTTGCGCTGGCCAATCACGGTGAATGATTTAAGATAAAGTACAACAAAAGAAAATTAAGGGAATGGGGAACAAACTTGCTGTTTCTTGCTGTGAATGCTCTGCAGATCCTTTGGAAGATTCTTATTGTTACAAATGAATTATGATTGGCTAATCTCTGCATACCGGCATAGCTCACATTGTCTTTATAAGTCAGGTCAAGTTTCTTCATATTAAATGAAAGTGAAAGTGACATATTTGTCAATGTGGTAACCCATATTTGAAATTTGACTCTGCATGTAACACATCCAGTGAGGAGTGAACACACACACTGCAAAATGTGAACACACACACACCCAGCAGTGGGCAGCTATCACTGCAGAGCCCGGGGAGCAACTGATGGAAAGCTGTCTTGCTCAAGGGCACCTCAGTCATTTCCTGCCAGCTGTGGGAATCGAACCTGAAACCTTTGAGTTACATATCCAGCTGATGAATACTTTGAGTCATTAGTTCATTCAGTGAGTTCTAAATAGGCAATTTTTGCAGTTAATTTTCAATAAATGAGTTTTGAACATTAGAAAATGCCAACATAGTACTCCAAACTATGAAATTAAACTATAACCTTTCATAAAAACTGTTTGCTTAACTGCTTTGATTATCTGGAATGGTGCCAGATCATATAAAACAGAGGTAAAAGATATCTTGCATTTACAAGGTTTTAAAGGCAATAAAACGGCAATCACAGCTCTGCAAAAGACCGGGTTTGATAATCACATTAGAGCTGTGTTAACAAGGGCAGCAAATATTGTTATGGTGCCATTCACTGATAAAGTGCCAAAAAGAAAAAAGTTTTAGGCCGCTAATTTAATAAACTGCAATATGACAGGAAGTGCCCTGCCGACCTCAGCTTGAGTAAATCTCAGCAATACTCTCGGACGCTCTCACTGACCCAAACAAAGAAGACTTACTGTAGCTGCTGCGCGGAATAAAACACGATTAATGATTTCAATTACACCAGACCTGCTCACATTTACCGGCCTGAGGTGGCAGCCGTGGTCACGTAGCAGAATTCATCGACTTTTAAGGACTTTTATAAAGGCAATGATTCAGTGCCGCAAAGCTGATTGTAAGACTCTGGTAGAATCCGCAGTCCTCTGTCTGTATCTTTCTGTTCCTTTTTGCTTTCTTTGCAGGCCACACACACACACACACACACTTTCTGAACTGTTTCTTCTGCAGTCCTTAGGCATTCTCAGACTTATGAAGTTTCTGGCCTCAGAAGAGATACAGAGATGCTGTGGCTGGGATATATGTAGGCTTAGATGAAGAAGAAGAAAAGACATCAATCAGACTATCAGCAGTTTTTGTTGGTTCCTCAGAATTTGAAGTTGTCCCTGCAACCCGTTGTTATGTACAGAGTTCAGTGAAGAGCTTGTATGACTAAATGAAACCATGTACAAATGACACGCTCAGGCTTTGATATGGTGATGCAAACCCAGAAGCTCACAAAAACAAGACCACATCACCCCAAAATAAGGAGAGGGAATATAAGAAATTGCAGCCTATATTTAGGACCATAAGACATTATTTTTATTATTTTTCAATTTTAATTATTATAAATTTTTATTAGCACATTTTCCTTCTATGCAAAAGATAATCTAATTTCTGTAATGCTTTATATTTGTGTTAATGGCCCTAAAATTTGGCTTAAATTTCTTTCTAGTTAAAATGTGATTAAAGGTTCTAGGTAAATACATGATTTTGACAGATTTTGTGTCGTCCACCTATCATATAAATGGTAATTAATAAATAAAAAGCTTTTTGTGAATATTGTGGGATCATAATCTGAACATTTCTTATAATTTCCAACCCTACTTTTCAATGTGTTTGATTAAAACTTGTTTTTATTTTGTATCTCTGTTCATTGCATTTAACTTGTTTTATCTGTTGTTTTATGAACCATGTGCTTCTTTCTGATTTTGAATGAGTGCCTTTGTTACTACTTGTGCCTTTTAAGTGAAGGTTTTTTCATTGTCTTTCCTGCCAACTCTTATTTGAGTACTTGTTGGATGACAAAGCATATTTGTATTGCCATTTCAATTCTGAAAGCAGGTTTGAAGATGTTATTGAAGTTTAAATATGAGTGAGAATAAATCTGTTGGTTAGTGTGGTTTGCGAAGCAGCCGCTTTGATGGTTATTTATAAAGCTGGATTTCAGCATAAGTACAGGTGACTTTGACACACCAGCTTCAGTCTGTCATTCAATGTGGGCCGACTGCATTGAACAATCATTATGGCTGAAAAGCAGGTGTTTGGTCTTGTGTCTTACTTCAAAGTCTGTTAGGAGGCTTTGATGTGTGTGATGCTTCAGATGCACATTCAGTTTTGTATATATGGTGTTTGTTCAAAATGAGAAAAATAAAATCGTGTGCAAAATGTGTGAAGTGGATTCTCTCATCGTCCCAATCTTTCAAGGCTGCAGGCCAATATAAAATATGTGTGTCGCAATCAAAATTAGGTAGTAATTATCTAAAATATTCACATTTTTAGCAGCACTTTGTATAGGTTTTTATGAACAGGCTAGTTTATGATTAGCTAGCCTGTAGCTGCACAATTAATTGTAATAAAGTTTGTGATAATAATTGTCTGCCTTCGAGTTTTCCGCCAAAATAAACGCATAACGACTGGTTACAACTATTGCTTAAAGATTAAGAAACTATGACAAAATTATCATGTTACAACAGGTTGTCATTAAATTTCATGGGCCCCCAACAATAATTTTGGGTGGACTCCTACTTTCTGGGTCCAAACATTATAGAGTGCCCTCATGCCATCTCTCTCCCTACTTTCTTTCTAACCTCCAAAACTCATAACGTCCAAAAACGTTTGCTTTAATTCTCATTTTCCATATTTGATTTTGTTTTTCTGCAAAAGATAGATTTGTTTTTTTGCAGAAGTTTGCAATGGGATGAGCAAATGGTGAACTATTTCAGTGAAGTAATTTCCTCAATGCTGGCAACATTCTGATGAAAACAAAAGCCTCGGTCACTTACCCATTCATTCAAGTTAGCAGAAATGTCAATGTGTCATTTCGAATAAAATAAATATGGAGGAACTTTGATACTGGAAACAAAAAGAGAAACAAAAGACAGTTTGCCAAAGCCGTGAGCCAATGATCCCGGTTTAACATTCCATAGAGAGTGTAGCATGCTGGATTGGGACACTGTGTGAGTGTTTGTCGCTCGGCTGCGACTCAAAGCAGATGCTTAGCAGACGGCTCTGTGTCTTGACAGCCGTTGAGTGCTTGTGGGAAAACAGTGACAGTGGATCCTGGAGCAGAGAAGAAACAGGCACCTTTAGGAATTTGAAAACGTCAGCGTTTCATATTATGCTTTTTCTTTTCTTTTATTGTCCTAAAACCGAAGTAGTTAGCATAATTGTCAATTAGCAAGGGTGTAACCCTTCAAAAAAGGACTAGATAAAACATCACAACAGAAACCCAGAGAAGCTCTTTCTCTCCACCAATCAACGGTCGTGACTAACAGATAAAGCATTTCTCCATTCAGACCCTGATCCTTCTCTTATTTCGCTGGAAAAAAAGAAAAGAGCAGGAGGGAAAGGGTTGAAAAGACCATTCAGGGGTTCGAAGAGTGTTGCTAAACAGGATTAGGAATTTACAGAATGAAGTAAACACTGCCCCAGTGAATGGGGGGTGGGGCAGAGGGGTCTGTGTTTGCCGAGTGATGTAAGACAAAGGCCAGATTAACCATCTGTGGGGTTCAGTGTGCTATTGCGATTAATAGGCTTAGGCTTCATCGGCGAATGTTTGCACAGAGTAAGGCCTTCTGAGAATGAATGGAGAGAGGGTGTGCAGGCAAAAGTGATCCGTCTATCCCACATACTCTCCCCCAGGAGTGGGACACTGTACGTGCAGCCAAAACCCTCAAACAGGCGGTTCAAATCTATTTCATTCCAACGAGTCATGAATCTCTGTGCCTTCTGTTATGGTCTATCTGCCACTCATTGTTAGGGATAGAGTAAGAACAGGAAATAATAGATTGAGTCAAGAACGTGAAATGATGCAAACCAGACTTGAACTCGCATCATCCACGTGAGCACCACAGCACAATGTGTCTGAGCATGTGCGCCAACGCCAGGCCACGATATGTTCCGAACAAACAATATGCCTCCCACAGTGCTGTGTTTCTCAGACGTGTCTTATAAAAAGCCAGATTTTTTGAGGGTACTAAACTATGTTTGTATACAAAGGCAAAAAACATTGCATGACATATCAAAGATTCAACAATGCTATGGTGTTGTAGGTGGTCGCCAGGCTGTTTCCATGCATTCACTGAGGTGTTCCAAGTATCTTACAGCATTGCTATACAGGTACCAAAAAGGTCTGGATGATGACTATGGTATTAAGACTGTTCTGGAAAGTGTCTTACTGCTCCAAGGCCAAAGAATCCATTCTCAAGTGTCAATAGATAGATAGTCATTCTTCCGTTGAGGTCTATAGAATTGGGACTAAGCTATAAAATTGTCTTTTTCAGGTATCTTTACAGTTGGTATCAAGCAAGTTTATTAAAATAAAACCACCCATATTTACACATTTCAATTTCAATATATGAGATATTAGCCAATCCTTGACATAGATTTCTTAAAGGTACAGTAGCAAATAGTTTGACCTAAAGGGTCAAAGAGAGGGTGGAAAATTTTCTTGAAAAAAGTAAAAACTGTAGACTTTGAAGGGGAAAAAAATAATAAAGTGTTACACTATGGCCCCTTTAAATCAACTTCCCTACATCTGTTAAATCTTTTAATTTATATAAAGCAGAGCTGCCTAATGCTAATTTTCACTGTAACTAATCTAAAAGTAATTCTTCATCTCAAATCATTCCCTGTCACCCACGTAATGCGGAGAATGCCAGGTCCTATACTTCAACCACTCAATACACATTCCAAGAGAATTTGTCTCATTAGCTTAAACGAGTTAGATAATGACTAAGCTAATTTAAGCATTTTGCCGTCAATTACCATTGTACTGAAACCAAGTTTAGAGCGTCGGCCTCAAGACTGCATTCACACAATATCAGAAGAATAATTGTGATGGATGAAATGACGGTAAAACCATTTTCTTCTTTAATGACTGTTGTAAGAGGAAAATCAGGTTATATACTTGTCCTTTTTTATCCGAAACAGATGTTGTTAGAATCCAAATTGACCTAATTTTTGTAAAAATATTTTGGTTGGTTTCTAACCAGTAGAGAATTTAACATTTTCTTATTAGTGGAGAATATCAGTGGCATGATTTCTGAATGAGCCACTTTTGCAATTTAGTTCTAATATGTCTATATAGTTTATCAAACGTAGAAAATCCTGCTCTTCATGATACATATTTAGGGTGTACTGACACTGGGCACTTGTAACCAGTGCCTAGTGTAAGTATACCCTAAATCAACTGTGATTGTTAAATGAACTATGGGCAACCAAGCACCTTTACTAAATCCAGCTCATTTGCAAACTAAACAGGTGCACATCCAACCTTTTGATGTTATTCTTGACAAATCACACTCAACAACGTTTGACAAGTACCAAATGGATTTTATCCATTATGTTCTAAAACAAATGTCCCACAAGAGAAACCGCAATACATGTAATAATACTCTTTTGTTATAATACACAGTCCAGCTTTAACACACTGAGGAATGTCATGTGGTTGCATTTTGCTTGGTGGCTTTGGAGATGCTATCTTCAGTCATAACACATTTCTGCCTGTGTAGAATTCCACACTTGGGTGATGTTTTGGAACAGGAAATCTCATTGTGACTCTACTAATCCTGTCAGCCTGATTTTCTGCGAGCAACATTTGCACAAAAGACTAAATGAGGCCTTTGGCAACTTCTCGTTTTCTTCTCATTAGTTTGCTTGGCTTGTAAATTTGCCAATAGACTAAGTGGGGTTTGCTCAGGCTGATTAGTCTGCTACTGCTATGAGGTAGATCAGTGGGAGGATCTTCCAGACTGGCCATTAAAGTACAACGTCTGGTTTAATTAACCACCGAGGCTCTGAACATACAGTTTAACGTGACTGTGAGCATATTACAGGCAGGGATTTTCAAAGTGCAGTGTTAAATTTGACCACCACAAGCTTCTCAAACAGTCTTTGCCTGAGGTAAATATTATATAATTGATCGCAGACGGAACTGCAAGCTTAGCAGTTTCTGTTCCCGGGCTGCAGTTTAGAGTGCTTCTATGCCATATATCATATAAATATCAAAGTGGGCTCAGATTGAACATAACGCTGTCTGTTCAATTATTAACAACCGACATCATAGAGCGAGCAATAGCGTTGAGTAAAACACAACCCAACAAGCTCTTGATTTAGTCGCTTTCAATATTTATTCCCCTTCCTTGGATATTCATACATATGCAGTACAATCATGATAAATGTTCTGAGCTGAATGTTTAACAATGAGAGAACATACAAACATTTTCTTCATCTGTTCATAGTGAACGCTATTGTCTTGTCAGAAATGTGTCCAGGTCACCACAGATCAAAAGCAGAGGTGGTATTTTGTAAAAATGTGATAACACTGATTGGCCAGTACAGCAATTCATCCATAAAATGTAAAAATATAGTAATGGTTGTGCTGTTAAAAACTGTTTACTTAACTACCGTTCATATCTCAGCACAGCAGCTGTAGAGACGGACTATATACAACTATATACAATAAACAATTAACTACATATAATAAACCTTATTTGGTTTATTACATATATTTTATATAATTTATATGATATATTTTTATTATAAACCTATGGTAGACTATAAAAACCTATAAAAAATGTCAAAGAGGGGAATCTATCAATAACATGTCTGGCATTATATTTTCAAGTGCTGCAAAGGAAATGAAGCCTTTCATTTGCAATTTTTGCAAAACATTTAGTGCATCCTGGAAATATTTCTTGTTTTGTGCCTTTATGCTAACTGTATTATGTATTAGGGGCTCAATTGCCATACAAATGTTACATATACATATGTACATATACTTTCATTGTAGACCATTATTTTAATTGTCAAGTTTCTCTTTGTTTCTTTAGCAAAGAAGCAGAAATATAGCCAAAGAAAATAAAAAAATAAAGAACAGAATTAAAAACAGATCAATCAGGGAACTGTTACTCTTGTGTTTTTGCATGTCTAGACCAATATAAGCATCCAAGTCTAAAACTGTCTGCTTTTTAATGGTTTTTTTTTGTCGTTTTCAGCTGAGCATCTTTGTACACATTCTTTCTTTCAAGTTATAATGAGGGTATTCTTTGAAGCCTCCTTCTGATATTACAGTCTCTTTATTGTACTGCCCTGAAGATCAGCAGCAACAGGCTGTTTGGACTGCGTGTTTACTCTGTGTTTTGGACTCCACAGGTGGCTAATGTGGCTTTAACAGCAGTCTCTCAGTTCCCAGCGAGACAGACTTATCTCTCAAACACCAGGGGCCTATCACAGATTCCCACACAATTACTTCCCCTTGTACCACACTCCAAATGTCTCTCTGCAGAGCACACAAGCGTATCCGCGTAACTTGTAGAGCACGTCGCGCTTAAATGTCAGGGGAAGAACTCAAGACAAATCATTCCCTGTTGAGAGACTTCACAGTGGGAGCAAAAGGCAGAACTGAAGAATATTATTCCTTAAAACGTCACCAAGCAAACACTGAAAATGCCATTAGGGGATTTCAATGGCATTTATGTATAGGCTTACCTTTGCTGTCTACATATTCTCCTGGGAAGTATGTATTCAAGTCATTTCAGTCTGAATGAAATGTTGAGAAATTTTATATTCATTCAAGAAGCAGATAAAAGGTTTCTCTTTCACAAATACCTGAAACAAGTATGAATTAAAATATCTAAACTTTTCTAAAGTGCTGAAATGTTGTTGTGTATAGCTGATGTCGTTGACTCCTTATGATTAATCGTTTCATTGTTTTCCTCACCTTGTAAATCACTTTAGATAAAATTTGGAGAAACTGGAATGGCCAATATGGCACCTCTACACAAAGTCTTGCTTCAGTTCTTGCTGTTTGATGACAGCATTATTGCAGAATATATTAAAAGTTTATATATAAAATCAGCTTATTGCTGATTTGAAATATGTAATTTTAGTTTGGTAAGCTGTTTTTGAGACTTCAACATTTCCCCTATCAATTAAATAAAAGCTGTGCTCGAATTATGTAAAAACAGCTGCCACAGTTAATTTCCAAGATGGCCTTTGGGTGAACTGAGTTGCCTTGAAAGGGGCTTTTGAAAAGCCACCAAATTAAGATAATTCAAAGACATCACATTACTGTGGCAAACAAGCACTGAATAGACAGAAAGTGGCTTTAGAGTTAATTTTATTACGTTTTCCTCATATTATTGATTATATTACCAGTTTGTGTTTGCAAACAGAGTTTATCTATCAGAGGTAAACTACAGGTCATACATACAGAACTTGTTCTTGTGTTTAAATTGTTGATCTGTGTACATCTTTGATTTTGGGCCATGTTGTGTTTTCCAGCATCATTTTATCAGGATTATTTGTGTCAAGCTTGACTGTGCGTGTAGAGTGTACTCAGATAGTAAGGGTTCAAATAAATTCTTTATTTTCTCACTAGTAATCACAACATTGTGATGGCATTCATCTGCACTATCCTATTAATACAGTCAGTCTGACATATGATCAATACAGCATATAGCCTTTCTTTCATTTTCTCCTTTGGTGAACTCTTGATAAGATATAAAACACAGTATTTTTATTAAGCAGTATTTTTTTTAAGAGAATGATTGGCGGATAATTCTTCAGGACGCCTGCAAAAATGATTTCACATGGATCTGGTTGTTCACCACATCATTCTTTCTCAAACCTAATTTCATTATCAGTGTTTATTTCAAGAGTGTAATCCGCCAAACAGAATGACAGCAGTCTGTCTTTAAACGTATTTCTGCCAAAAACAAAGCTAATTTAATAAAAAGCAGAAATTATAGGAAAAAAATGTAATGAAAAGATTTTCTTGGACCAAGAAATTCACACAATGGGACAGATATGGCAGTGGAATTTGGTACAGCTGTTTTCTGTTAACACGTTCTGGCCGTGTGAAGATATATTTTGTTCTTCTGTTTTGTACATCAAACTGAGGAAGCCAATTAATTCAGAGAAGTCTCAAAGACAGTTTGGAATTGGACCATGACAACAGTTAACAATAAACAATGCGTTAAACCATGCATTTATCTCCATTCAAAATTAGATTTGTTGAGATGGGCGAACGCATTGGCAATAAATACTGTTGCTACTATTCAGAAATGCAAGCAGAGTGAGTGCAAAGCATTAATGCATCTGTTGCGTGTTCTAATTTATTATGATTTAATGCAATTAATCTCAATTGCAATTCACTTCATAAACAAACATATTTTAAATGACATTTCTAACGCATATATACATAAATTAGCTTTTTTTCATTTAGCCGGCAATTTTAATCTGAACAGTCTTACAATAGAGGAACAAATGTTATCTAGACTTCTACATATTCAGAAGAAAATTGTAGTAGTTCTTGTCCATGCAAAACATTTCGCATTTAGCTGGTCCTGAAAGCTTAAATTGCAAAACATTTTTAAACTAGCCAGAAAGAATGTTGAAGGTGTTATTTTTTTTTAAACACTATTTATTTAATTTCTGATTTAAACGTAATAAATAAACATAAAATTGTTCAATTATCAGTATTATATAAATATACATGACACAAGTATATAACCTCTTGCTCTTCTGTGGCCTTAATGTAGGTTTTTGTTCAGCAGCATTTTGAGTCAGTTACTGTACACATTTTAGGAGTAACAAACATTTTTTTCGACTCTTGAAGGATTAAACCTTTCCCTCTACCCACACACACACACACACACACACACACACACACACACACACACACACACACACAAAGCCTATCTGCCAGACAATCGATGAGCACTGTGGAGTGTGAGCTTCTCTACGCCTGCACACCTGCCAGAACTCAGAGCAGAAGAAGTGCAGAGCTCTCTAGGAACAAACGTGCACTTCACTAGCCTCATGGATAGCTTGCAGTACTGCTGTGAAGCCAATATCAAACGTGTGCAGATCTTTATATAGAGGCATTTGTTTCACGACCAACAGGGCTTCCTGGCAGAGGCTAGCAGTCAGCGGTCCCAGGGCTGCTGCAGTCTCCTCTAGGCCAGGAACGGAGGACAACATACAACAGATGTAAGCATCCCAACTTTATTGGTTAAACAGCATTGTGTTGTCTTGAAGTTCTCAGTGTTCCTAGGCTAAAAATGGCTTTGCAATGCTGGACGCTGCAGTGGC
This sequence comes from Ambastaia sidthimunki, assembly GCA_036877625.1. NCBI lineage: Eukaryota > Metazoa > Chordata > Actinopteri > Cypriniformes > Botiidae > Ambastaia > Ambastaia sidthimunki. Next base: position 111,660 of record JAZGTK010000020.1, on the reverse strand, counting down.
TGTAAACAGATTTATGAGTGGGTATTATTTAGTTGTCCTCTTTCCTTTTTTACTCTTTAACTACTAATACACTAACCAAACACCTAGTATTCCTAATTAGTTTTATTAATTTACATAATGAACAACGCAAATACAAATACAAAAATACAGCAAAAATGTACTCTGTTTTGTAAAGCTGCTTTAAAGCAATGCAATATTGTTAAAAGCACTATATAAATAAAATTAATTTGAACCGAATAGAAAGTTGTTTCAAACCATTTAAGGTACAGAGGAGTGGTTAGATCAAAGTGGGTTTGGTGATAATTATGGAAGAAAAAATATTAGCATTGTGGTAATTGCTACAATGTTGACATTATTAAAAGGCTAGTTTGACAATTTTGTCCTCATTTACTCACCCTAATATTGTCCCAAACCCTTTACACTTGTCATCTGTGGGACACAAATGTAAAGGTTTTGAGGTACATTCCTGCTGCTAAGTATTACTATTATAAGTATTCATGACTTGTGCACTAAATACAGTCTTCTGAAACCATATGACTTAAAATTATTCATTATATGCTGAAAAACGGGTTTGTGTCTATTCAAAAATAGAACAAGAACATTCTGTACATGATTGTGCTGAGTGTGAATCTATAGAAGTGCAAATGAAATGAGTTTTGGTGATGGGACGATCCTCGGTGAACAATGGCTTTAATTTTGGGAAATGAGGTGGTGTCCCAATGTTTTCTATCTGCTTCTGCTCTAGTTGTCGTCAGGAGATCCATCAGCCTGTCACCCCCACAGCCTTTGCTTCACCTTCTTTGACCATAACTTTCTTTCATCCTTCTTTAAGCAATTCTCTTTCATCTTCTCCCTCTTCGCCTCTCATTCTTTGTCACCTTTCATACTCCAACTTCATCCCAGTTTGCTTCTTGACCGTCCCACATCCTCCACATACGTCCTTGCCCGTTTCTCGCATTTTCCCAGCTAAAAATGAGCTTTAGATCAGGGAAGTTGAGAGCGCTTGATGTCAATTTTTATTTGCTTCAAGAAACTTCTTCCTCAGCCAAATTATAACTGGCCCATACATCATTCATTAGAGTTCAGAAACGGGGTGCCTTGGCACTCTCTGTACCCTTCAACTCCTTCACTGTCCCTCAGCATTCCTGCTTGGCTTGCACTTTTAGCACTTCCCCAACTTTGAGCTGTTTGCTAATGCCCTGCAAATGAACAAGGGCCCATGCGATTGAAGTGCTGGGATGCTTGCATTGACTGTTAAACACTGGACATCTAAAACTTGCTCAAGTAAGTGGAACGCTAATGAATGTGAAGCAGCACTTCTTGGTGCTGTGTTGGGAGCAAGGTTCAATATTAACATTCACAAAGTGTGAGATCCAAGTAAATTGGCTTTTGCTTACAGTAAATTGAGATACAGTATCAGCTGGACCATAACTTTCTTCCGAATTACAACATAATAATCTGTGACTTACACATTTTCCTCTTGGAAGCTGGGAAGTTAAATACTTTTCTGTTATTGTTAAAATTTCTAAACTCTGTGTGGAACTTCATGGGTTAAAGAGACATTCGCACTACACTGTAAAAAATCCACACAAATAGGGCACAATGTACTGACATTTTTAAAGTTGTTTTACTTGTAATTTGAATATTTTGAATATTTGTATTTCATGGTTAATGGAAATGTTCTAAAATTAATTAATTTTTTATAGTTTTTTTATAGTTTTTTAAAAGTTTTTTATAGTGTATGGACAATAATGATAAATATAAAGCTTTAAAAATCATTTTAGATGTAAAAGAATGGCAACACCACGACTTCAAGGATAGAAGGAATGATATCACTGGGATCACTTTCGAAATGATTTTTCCCAGCTGATGAATGATAAAACATTGACAGCTAATCAAATTCATTCTAATTTAAAGGGCTCCACATTTTCTGCATCACATACGATTAGAAAAAACATAACATTATTGTGTAATAGTGTGAACACTAATATAGTTATAGTTATCTTTATACTTATCATTCTTGCTGTTAACAGGCTTAAGCCACCCATCTGAGAAACATTCATATCACACACCACAGCTTAAACTGGTTGACCAGTCTAACTAACTAGTCTAACTGAAAGGTCATTTCACCTAGATGTCTTCGCATTCATCAGACCTCTAGTAACTAGTAAAGCGTGAGGACTCTAAATTATTTTTCCTATTAATGTATTGAAATGTAAACTTTTTAATATACGTATAGCTCATTATTGAATCTAAACCACAGATAAGGTCACGGTGCCGTGCATCACAGCTGTTTGATCACATGACAGTTCCTCAACATTATCTCCATGGTCTCCGCAACAAACCAGGCAGGGACACACAGTAGGCAGCCTTCCCATTCTCTTTTATCATCTCTCCTTCAGTCATCCGCTGTAAAGCTATGAGGAGAAAATAATGAAGCCAGAATGCACACAACAGTCAAGTTCAGTGAATCTGAAAGGTGCTGGAGTTTCCCTTCACTTCGTCTTCCTTCATTTCTCAGTTTGCTGCATTCCCTTCATCTCACACTTTGATCACTGCCTCTCTCTCTCTCTCTCTCTCTCTTTCTCTCTCTCTCTCTCTCTTGACTTTGATCAGTATCTGGCACTGTTGCTCATCTCTGTCCTCATTCACTGCTTCTATCTTGGAGATCTTTACAGTCAGAATCTTTGCTGTTTATATTTACATTTACACGTGTTCTGAGCAAGAGCATTTATACATACTGCTCCAGATCAATGGACCACCATTATTTGTTCAGTAGATGTATTTGTAGAAAAAAACAGATCTAAAACATGGTTTAAAAACAGAAATATATATACAGTATATATCAAAAAGGCTGGTTGAAGGTTGCCATGTTTAGATGTATAGACCCCTTTTAATAAAGCTGTTGTGTACTATCATGACAAAGCACAATAATAGTAGAATACAGTTAGTAAAAATTTTAGGCCATACAGTCTGTAAACATTTCTTTATTTAACTAAACATGAGCCCAAGATTAATACATTTTAGTTAAAAATTTTACATTATCTTGTGTAATCGTGTATTTAAATCACAGTTGTTTTGCGTTTATTGAATTGTTTTAATGGTAAAGAATTGTTTGATGGAGTACAATGCGAACATTTCTGACGACTGTAAAGTAATAATAAAAAGTTTATTTGCAAATATGTGACAACGCTTACAAACAGTCACTAATTTGAAGGCACCTTGACTTTGAAAAGGCGGTAGTCATAGCAACAGTGAGACAAAAAGAGACAAGGATGGTAGACACTGAACAACAGTGACAGGTCATTTCTTTTCAGGTCTAACCCTTGAACGACAGCTCCATCCTTTTGAGTAAAGACATGCTTCTGTGGAGAGAGAGGGAGGTTTTCAGAAGAACTATGAGCCAGTTCCTGTTATGTGTAACACTGTGAGGGATTGTATTGCTTAAACCTGCTTGTAGCATGTCTGGTTCTTTTTAATCTGTTTTTTTAACTTAAACTAAAAATTGTTAAACTAAAAACTGTTCTTAGTCATGATAAAGCATCTACTTATTCTTACAGGAGAATTAAATGAGATGAAATGTTGGGGTTTTGAATTCTCTGACTTTCGATTATGAAAAACTCAGAGAACATTTTACCAGAATGCTTTCAAACTTCATTAAAATGATTATTATAATTGATATAATTGCAGTTATAAATAATTATTGTCATGAGGTTGTTGTGTTGTTCATGTCAGCTGTTTAAGTGCTATGAATGAATGGGCATGTTGTTATAACAAAAAAAAACATAAAACATTTGAAAAATTCTGTCCATTCAACCAGGTCTCAGATCTTTTGCTAATTAGCAATTATCTACTTTGCTAACTTGTAATTAGCTGTGAAAGATGTAATTAAGAGTTTCGTGCAAAGATCTGAAATCAAATAGATTAATTTCTTCTCATCTTGGGATAATTCTACAGCCTAAACTTTAGCCTATAGTATGTTGATAAAAAGGGGATCAAGTCTCTTGTTATTCTGTTTATTCTCAGATAAGACACAATCGCCATTTCAAATAAAAGTAATGGAAGAGCTTTACCTTAATGGAGAGAAAACTTCTAAAACAGAGGACTCAGTAAAGCATAGATGAGCTGTAAGTGTTGCAGGGAAACTAACTAGCTGTCAGCTATGAGACGCTTTGTGGTTTGCTGTCCAGATCCTGGCAGAAGCTGAAGAGAGTGGAATGGCTTAGCACACAGCCTTCATTATTTTCGGTTTACCTGAGCACTGGGAATTTACAGAAAACAGCAGAATACTCTCTCTGTTGACACCAATTAGTCTACAAATGCCTGAAAGTAAAAATCTTTTCAGTAAATAATGACTGTCGACAAAGCAGAGTAATTGTAACCTCGGAGTAAACGCTCATTACCTGATGTTGTCCTGAAAAAGTGTTAGCAGTGGATTTGGGGACAAACCCAAACAATTCAAAGAGTCAAAGAAAGCAATGATTAAGAATGTTAAAATAACCTTGTTTTACAGGCATTAAAGTTAATTTGTTCAGTTCTTAAAAATCACGAATACATTTTAACTCACTAGCGTGATTGTTTTTCTGTTTTAAAGTTTGAACTTTCCGTGTTTAATGATTTACATGCAGTATAGTAATTAAGTGTGAATGGCTTAATGTTTTGTCATCAAAAGCAGGTTCTTAAATAATAGACAAAAATGTGATTGACAGACTTATTCTATCCTGCATACAAACCTATTGTTTTCACATTGACCTTTACTTCTGTATCTAGTTGAGTCTGAGCGGGATGGCTCCTGACAGACTGCATATCTGCATTTGCGTGCCTCACCTGTGTGCTTTGGCTTGAATCTCTGTAGCTACACCCACCTGGACCTGTCAAGTGATCTGTCATAAACTTCTATTATTCACTCATCAGGCTTTGCTTGTCACAGCCGAGTTAATCACTAGGTACTAGAATAGAGACATTTAAACAGGTTTCTGATCTGTTAATACGTGACTAATTAGTAAACGGTTTACCAGAACAGGAAACAAACTGGTAAAAGCCATTGACCTGGTTTTAAAGGAAAATTCAGTCATGCCACATGTATATAACTTTCCTTTCTTCAGTTAAATTCAAACAAAGATAATGGGAGTGAACGGCACAAAATGTTCTTCAAACTACTCTGGTGGATTAATAAGTCTTCTAAAGCAAAACGATAGATGTAAGAAAGTGATTCATATTTCAAATATATTTAGCAAAATCAAAACAAACATATTATCAAATATGGCAGCACATTGAAAATTGTAATTGTATTTGATTCTTGCATGATTTGTGACTAATTTAATTATGTAACATATTTAATTATGAGACAAGCAAGAACCAATGAGATTTGACGTTATTGTTGCCCTGCCATCATTGATTAATAGCGTGTTGTTTTGATTTTACTAAATACATTTAAATAATCTCTTTCTCACACACTCGATATTGTTTTGACATTCCTTTGAATGAAAAAATGAGCATGACATTTCTTAGAAGTTCTACATTTGTGTTCCACAGAAGAAACACGCTGTGTAAGGAATGACATGAGGGTGAGTACATGACGACAGCATTTTCAACTCTTCCCTCAAGAAACAAGACAAACACGTAGGTGAGCGCCAGGCTGACGTCTCTGGTCGAGTGTCGGCATGACTGGTCACATGCTCCATCAGTCACCATCACCTCACATCCCAGAGGGCTTTTCTGAAGAACCATGACATGAAATGACACAATTACTGCATCTGTGAGGGGTTTCAGTTCTTTGAGAATGTAGTCACGAGCAGCAGATGTTCTTTATGAAGTTTCAGCTGATGATGTCATTTAGATGAGACGTGAATCACTGCATTGCTGTTCTGTTGTAGACAAAACAAGACCACAATAGTTTTGTGAATCACTTATTTATAATGCACATGTATTGTGACTCACAAGGCCTTTGAGGTGAAATGACCACAGAACTTTCTTTGAAGCACTAGTAGTTATTTACCTCTTATTTCCAAAGCACGCTCAATACAAACAACACTTGTGAGGGTTCATGTTTCACTTTTTACTGGGCTCAGTAACACAATACAATACAAATATAATGCGGTTACCCTCATTTCTGACACTAAATGTGCTTTTTGAGTCACTGTAAAATAAATGGAGATCAAATAGAAACTTCTCATCTACTGTATCAACAATATCTTAAACCCAGAAATACTGAGATACTACACTCATGTTGAATGTCAATAGTTGGTCAGTTTTATTTTTATTCTTTTGAAAAAATTAGGAACAAATAACTGAGACAAAGTTGGGTGAAAATTCTTCTAAGGGAAAATTCAAAATAAAAATTGTAACTAATCTAACTAAAAATGTAATCAATAACATGAACCAATATCACAACATGAAGGTAACTTGTAAAAAAGTAACGCGGTGTATAATACCATGTTTGTTTTTCAAATACAAGATTCATCCATTAATCTCTCTACAATACAGTACACCAGTTCATCTTTTCCTCATAATTCTAGACTTCTCCGGTATGTGATTACTTTTCAACTTGTCTCCCAACCGTTTTTTCCTTGTCTGTTCTGTTGTCAGTCTAGCAGGGGAGACAGGTCTCAGGGGAGATGTATTGCTTTAGGCTGTACAACAGCAAATTTACTCATTTTTCTGCCTCTCTCTCTTTTCCTGGTTCCTTTCTTTCTTTAACAGCTCCTTTCATCTCATCACCCACCTGTCTGTTTGACTGACACACTTTCAAGTTTATTTCTGTTGTTAGAGTTCACAGTCACGCAGAGTCCCAGAGTAAATATTTGATCAAATCACTCACCTACATGCTTGTAATTCTTCACTTATTACTTCATGTCTAGTTACTTCATAACTCTGTTATTATGCAAACAGCCTCTGTTATCATAACAGTAATTTTATGAGTCTGCCGGATGTGACAGTGGCATATTTAGCAATGACACTGGCATGCTAAAATTAGAATCAATGTATTTGTATGTAAACTTTGGGATGGTTCCCTTCAAGGCAATGGAATTAAACATTTCCAAAGAAATTAATTTTTTATTTATATTTTTCCCTCTTAAAATATGGGAAATTAATATTAAAGGCTGAGAAGGTCCATAATATTTTCTAGAAATTATATACATTATAACCCAGACAACTCTGAAAATACATTTACTGTACATGTCATTATTCTTGTTATATATTTGTAGCACTGACAACAAACGTCACTGGTTGCATCATATTAAATATGCAGTAATCAAAGTTCAAACTGAGTATTACAGAGTTCAAATATATAAAGTTTAAGTGAGTATTATTGGTGATTGTAAAGTGGGTAATTTTCAATAAAGAATAAAAATATAAAAAATATATATTTTTATTATAAAGAAATAAAAAAGAAATAAAAAATTCTGTCACAAATTTGGTATCAGTTGTGGTCTTTGAAACACAAACACAGGGATAATTTAATGAAAATCCCTAAAGGTTGAGTTAATACAATAGTGGTACATTGTAATTAACTTTAACACTTAACAAAACACACAAGAATGACAGAAAGAAAGTATACATGGCTCACTGATCATGTTTGAGTTGAATGATGAAGCAAAGTAATCTTTATGCAATTTCACAGTAAAATTAAAATGGGTACATGGCACCTCAATTTAGTGTTTCTCATTTCTAATATTTATTTTGTCATAAATTGCCAACACAATTTAAACTGCCAGAATATATTCTTTTTGTTACAGGAGGCAACAAAACTTCCATAATAATCTTCATTACAACCATCACAACATGTCCTGTTTTTACAAAGAAACAAACATTTGGCTGTGTGTATACATGGCTTTCATTTTAAAAATTGGCTGTGTGAATAATCTTTAAAACATTGCCTTTTGTGTTTTATAAAAGAAACAAATTCATCTTTTAAGAATTCCCCAAGCAAAGAATTTTTGGTTCTCAGAATCTGAAAATGTCAGTGTTTGGTAACAAACATACAAAGATCGTTCCAAGTAGGTCTCATTTGGTTCCTAAACTGGAATCATATGCTAACGCTAAGAGAACATTCTGTGTTTCCTAGGCCCTAGTGTGTGTGTGTGTGTGTGTGTGTGTGTTAGGGACTGACTGAGAAACAGCTGACTTAAACTGAGGTAGCAATCGGCCATTAAACCTGCATACCGGTGTCCTCATCATAACAGGAAACACAAGACACGTGACATTTACCGACCATATACAACAGATACTAAGAGGAACATGTGGGCTGATATGAATCTGAAACAGATGTAATGCAGGTACATTTCGTATCACCTTTAATCAAATAAACAAATCTGAGTTCATGAGAAAACAACATGATGAAAGGAGCTATGGGTGATGGTTCAACATCCTGTAGAGCGAGTTTACCACCATAATCTACAGCCATTCATCAGAAATGAAAATGTTTTACTGTTAAATAGCATCATATTACCAGATATGAAAAAGATATGAAAAATATGAAAATGACCTATGCCGGATTCAGATTCCAGCTACCCACATATAAGCACCATATGCTCACTGCCCACCAGGCCACACCTCTGACATTCACATTTTTATTTGCTTCTGCTGTCCTTCAACCCTTGAAAAAGCCCTCAAGTCCACTACACACAGCACTACAAGCCAAGCATCTCAAAAACACCATGGCCACAAAAGAAAGGTCATTATCTGAAACAACATGACACCTAACTTCCACATCTAATGGTCCATGTAACAATTTCACGCTACTGAAAAGAGCTCTGAGGTAAATCATGACTTCTTATATGAGTTCCATGAAAATTTCCTTTATAACTTTAAGAAATAACATTTTTAAAACAGAAAATACATGCAATACAATGAAAATACAAAGAATTATTTTCATTTCAAATATTTCATTTATAAAGATGAGTGCAAAGATAAGCACAATGTTTTTACATGCCCTGTCTTCATACATTTTATGTATTTTTGGTTGCTGTGATACATATAGGATTTGAACTCTGGTTGGCCGTGCATAAGCACCACTGCGCAACATGTTGATGCTTGTGCACCACCCACTAAGCCACGGCGCCAACCTGTATGAGGTGTTTAAAGTAGCTTTTGAGATTATACAAGTTATTGATGTTACAATTTCCTCCTGTAATGTAACTGTGTGTTTTGGTTCCCGGTTCTTTAAAGCACCCATACACAACAGTTTACTTAAGAATAAAATGCTCTTTGTCAAAGATTCATATTTTAAGCTTAACAGTTTTTATTTATGTACAAAGATATTGTTGAACCTGCCAAATTGTTATTGGTGCTGTGAATGAGTTGTGTTTAGCCATTCCAGTGATGGTGGGAGAGTCAAACATGACAACTACATTGTTCGCTATAAGTCTTAATCCAGGATATGTGGTTTACAAAATGTCTATCAGTCACCTGATAAAAGAAAGGCTATAGCTGTACCTCTCTGGTAACCTCTCTCTGTTCTGTGGGAGTGTCAGTGTTATGGGCATATTTTGGATTTGGCCATATAAATAGCTTTTTATCCTTGTTTAGGAGAAAAAAGCGGCATAAAATGACCGGCTACGTTTGCTCAGACCTCATCAAATGCTGAGCAAACATGAGTCAAATTACTTTCCTCTCAGAACGATGGATAGCTCACCGTAACAACCGAGTGTTTGAGTGAACAACAAGGCATTTGGATTAGTGTCAGGAAAAGGACATGCTGTGATTAATACTTGATGTTGTTCTGGCACCATTTCTTCCAAAAAAGGCAACTCCAGCTGGTAATGTTTCAGATTCAAAGGGGAGCATCGCTTTATTTGCCAGCAGGGACACATAAATTACTTCAGTAAAAGACGTTTTGGTTTACTTTCCACAGAGGAAAGATAAACTCTCAGCAACCTTTCACAAATTTGACCATATATTATATTTACATTGTGCACGTATACACAACACTTATGCATCTATTTGAAATTATTTCACTGTTTTTGTTTTGATTGTTGATGTTTCCTTTTTTAAATATTATCATATATAAACATAAAGATATCTGGTTTATTAATACACATTCCTGGTCTTATTGCAATTTATCTGTGCATTTTGTTAAACAGAAAAAAACGTGTCTGTCAAAATGTGTCTTTCATTAGCATGAAATAACTTAAAATGTCAGAAAGCTCTTATACTTTTTTCAATGTCATGTATCCATCAATTTTCAATGTTTGAAAGACGCAGAATTAAACTTTATAGCAACTTTTTGTGCATATCGTACTTTGTATTTTGAACTTTTGCAAATAATACTTGGATTCGTAGTCAAAGCAACAGTTTTAGAGCAACTTTACAGACACTATTCTGTAACGTCTCAAAGCACAAGTTAATTTAAACACTTTGTGTGGTTTTATTCATGTTCAATATGACAAATGTAGCTTTTCAAAAGCTGCATTTCGTGATGAAGCTCTTTTGGATCGTGCGAGATGTTTCAGACAGGTACGGATAGGCAGAGCGCAGATGTTAAACGTAAAAGCAAGCCAAGTCAAACAGCCTTTAATAGGAATGAACCTTGTCTTTGGCAACAGTTAACAACTCCTCCCTTGAATGATAGGACACACAATATCCCTCCCTATTTGGCTCTGAAGAGACTGGAATAGGTTATCAATTTTAAACAAGGAGATAAACTCAGAACATTCCAGACACCTTCTGGTCAGGATCTGTCAAGTAGTTTTCCACCGGTCTTCTTCATTAGTGGATTAATGGGCTGTCTGGGAGGTTCCTGGAGAACCTACTTCAAGTTTCTGTGAGGTATATCAATAAATTACCAGTTATACGGTTTTAAAGACTCTATTTAAGGTCAAACACTTCAGGTTTAATACAACTGTCAAGTTCTCTAACCCTAAGTATTCAATTTCATCACACACAGTTTGTGCTAAGAACTTCAATATACCTTAAATCTGGCGCTATTAAATTTATATGTGGTTATATGATTTATACCAGCCTGACAGACAAAAAATGGGTCAAACAAATGAAAGAACAGAAGGAAAGAAAGGACAGAAGGTGTATATATTGATCAGAATATCACAGAGATTTGAAATCTTTCCCTAAAACCACTTGGAAACGCCCTAGCAATAACCCATAATACATTAGCAACCATATAGTTACACAATAAACACCACAGAGAACACCCTAGCAACCGCCTATAACAGCACAAAGAACACATAGCAACCTCATAGCAATGTCCCGGTAGCTACTCAAAGCATTTTAGTCATTGCATATAATGTTCCACTACAAAAATACATATTGCTTCTGAGTGCTTTTCTACAAGTCATAAAACAAGGATCATATCCATTTCCTACATCCACCACCTGCAAACACATCAGAGCTCAATCACATAAATCAGTCACAAACACAAACCATTTTACACACATGCCAGTGGGGCTTAAAACTGAAGATGAATGCGGCCTTTTCTGACATACTGCAGGTCATTACAGTGAAGTAATAAGGTGAGGAAAACATCTTTAAAGGCTTTTTAGGAATGATTAATTGGCCTTGTCTGAGAAATGTACACAGATAGAACAACAGCTGTTTTCATTTACATTTCTAAGCCAGGAATGTGCTCATGGTTTGACAGCTAGTTTTTTTTCTAGAGGCGAAAAATCGACAAAAAAATGTAATCATAAAAGCTACTAATATGCAATTTATCTACAGATATAATTAAATAAAACTATTCTTATGTATTACATATTATAAAATGCAAATGTGTTTAAATATGACAGAATAAAAAGAAAAGATTACATTTTTTGGCCATTTAAACCACAAAAAGTGGAAACTGAGTGCGGCTGAAGTCAAGGTTACCTCTGTGCTATATAAACAAGCAGGTGTGGAGATGCCCTGTTAATCTTGTTAATGAAATAATTAGACTTTCAGCTTTTGGCATCTCAGTGGGCTGAGATAAGACCAGCCCGTCTGTTTTTGTTTTGAATACCCCTTATTATTCAATTAACCAAACTTGAAATGCTTGAAATCTGTCCTCCTGAGAACTTCCAAAAACTGTAACCTGCAAATATGAATCTCTCGACAAATAAATGGCTAATTTATTGGTTTGATGTTCGTACGTGTTTGTAGTGGAGGTCAAATTTTAAATAGAAATCTGATGCATTAAACTTGGGTCAGTGCTGTGAAGCTAATTTTTTCCCCTCAGATTTAATAATTTATCCAAAAATATATAAACTTTTGTGATTCAAATCTAATGCCATAAAATAACATCTAACCCGGTGAGCTCTTTATACTTGTAAATGTTTTTTACAAGATAAAGTATTTAGATATTTAGTAAGTATTTTAGACTATTTCATTATCTATATTTAAATGGTTACAGCACATTTTTAGAAGCATTAAAAAAATCCAAATCTTAAATCCAAATCTTACAATTTTCAGGGCCATTTACACAAGAACTTTTTCAACCAAGAACAGAAAACTTTTCATACGTTTTGGCTGTTCTTTTATATGACAACAGCATTTTGCAGTCCTGAAAACACTAACTTTTAAAAACGTGTTTCAAACTGCAAGGTTTTTAAAACGTTGCAGTTTTGTTTCTGTGTAAATCTGTGAAAGAGATGATGTCATGTACATGTTTATTACATGTTCAGTCTATCTAGCGACATCATAAACTACTTGCTCTGGCATACAGCACTTTTAGTCGTTTTTGTGGATCCATGTAAACGTGGATCATTTTGACATTGTTGTATGTGAAACTTTTTTCGAAAACACACAAAGAAAAACATACCATAGATGTGGTAAACATCCCAACATACAGTAAATTAGTGATAGTTGCAACAATATGTCACCATATGTAAGGAAAACACCAAATTTAGCCTGCAGCTAAAATCACAACAAACAAAAAAATAAAAGCCGTTCCATTTGAGTTTGCAAACTTCTCTGCAAAAACAGACCATCATTTTGCCACAGCAGACAACATACACTTGCCCAAGACAGCGTCATCCATTTTCATGTCATTCTGAGAACAAATATTGACTAAGTGCCCGGATATAAGACTAAGACTGTGGTAAGAATCGATCTTATGTCATCCAGTGAGGAACAAGGTTTAGACTGTTACCATCTTTAGCATTTCAAGAACACTTACATCATTAACGCAGAAGCAAACGCTCCGAGTTTGGTATAAAAATGCCTACAAATGCCTTATTTTCTTTGATTTTAAAACTGTCCTTCCTGTGTGAGTTATTCACAGATGATAGTTTCCCGCCCTGCTTATGAGAGGAGCGAAAGATTAACTTTAAAATGGCTAAAAATGTTGTGGTATTTCAAAGCCAGTTGTTTAGCCACTAATTAAAGCAGAAACTAAAAGAGCCTTAATGACCCTTGAGAAAATAAATCTTAAAAACTAAAGAGTAAACTATTTGTATACTGGCGTGTCTCCAGATACAGTGCATGTTTTTTTATTTTTAATGGTGCTGTGCACTTTCGTGACATCACATGCAAGACAATTATTGTATTATGAAGACTGAATATATTTCCTTGCTTGTGCAAAAGTTCACCACCACAATGTTGGAGTTCTTCTGACAATTAGTCATGATTTCCTATCTTTGGTATATTCTGCTTCTTAGAGATCGTAGCCTCCTCGCTTAGGGTCTTTGTAAAGTGGCTAAATCAAATGAGCCTACCCCAACTCACAAAACATTTCCATTTATACCTACCAATTTCCATTCAGGCAATACAGTAACTGGCATTAAATACAAATGTAAAATGGTATATATAAAACGTATATATAAAACAAACCAGAAAAGGTGTAATTATATTTCTATATCTACCATTGTTTGCAAAAATGACATTATTTTATTTTGACTTTCTGTTTCGTACATTTTTTGCAGGTTTTGATGGTTGCCTCACCTGTAATCTTTCTACAGCTACACCTGCTAGAAAACACAGTACAAAGCAGAACAAGCCACAGTTAAAATAAAACAGCTAGAGATAAACAGTGCTGATACATCATAAGGTGAGGGGTGAGTCAAACTCTGGGCTGATTTGTCATCTGTGTGGTGAGATATGTCATCGAAATACTCATTAAATCAGTGAGAAAATGAAACCAGCGGACAGACATGCAGATCAAAAGAGCGTTTCTGCACTCTCAAAGCTGAGAGTTTCATGCAAAAAGACTTCAATCTCAGAGTTGCAATATTGCATTAATTGGTCTTGCAGCCTAGCGTGAGAACTGCAAACTCGCATGTCTTTGCATGCCTGGATGCGAGGGAACTTTTGTGAATCCACTGTAATTACAGGCATGCGGTTGTGTTCTCTGGTTATGTCAGAAACCTCAGAACTGATGCACGTCCAAGTTTGGTGAAGCAAATATTGATTATGTTAAAGATGCCGTAAGCAACTTTTTTGTTTTTAAATAACAAAAGTAAAATGTCTCTATTACCTGATAGCTATCACTGAAATATGTGTGGTGAGATACCAGACATGTCTCTGTTACAGCTCAAGGCTTTTTAAGGGGCAAAAAAAGCTGGGGGAGTGGCCTATTACTTAGTTAGCCAATCAGAAAAGTAAAATGCTATCCACATGTTGATTTGCTTTTCTATTAAGACCTGTGAATTCACATTTATTGTCAATTAGAAAATAATTACAAATATTATGGTAACACGTGAATAATCTTTGTTAATGCCAGTACAATTGTTCATGTTAGGTCATGGTGCATGAATGTCAACAGCTACTGAAATAAAGTAAGATTAATAAATGCTGCTAAATTTGTTTATTGCTAGTTCATGTTAGCCAATGCATTAACTGGGGCTGAAACACTTTATTGTAAAGTGTTACCAATGTTATAATGTTATACAACAGAATTAATTACTGTGGATAGTCCTGCAAGTGCCTTCTGTTGGACAGAGTTAAAAGTCTGTATTTAAATGTTGCTTGGCTTGCACTTTGGAGGGGCAGGCTAAAAATCTGAGTGCACTGTGCCCACCAAGCCAAACTATTTATTTTTATTTATTTATTTATTTTAATAATTAGAAGTTGCATACATTAATCAATGTAGCTACAACATATTTAAATGCTCATAAACCACACTAAATATTCCTTATGATCTTGTTTATTCGTATGCAATGTAATCCAATAATACATTCCAAACATGTCTGGTTGTGTTTGTATACCTGTAAGCAGTTTAGAAAACATTTATGGGTTACCCCACTCATGTCTGCTCGTTTGAGGTTAGGCGCTAATGTAGCCAACCGCTAAAATGAAGTTTTAAGCCCCTGGCATTACAGTTTAATGAGTCAGTCTTTCTGGTATGACTGCAAGTTTAAAATGTTACACATTGCACAGCTTATTTGCATGTTTAGGGGACAGGATAATTTCACCTGTAATTACTGCAAACCAGTGTTGTAGATTCCCAAGACAGTCAGGCTAACCCATCACATAACTAACTTCACTAAAGCTTCTTAAAAGAGGAATGTAAAAAAAAAAACAGAATTTGTCAGTTGATATAATTTATTATGTATCCTACATGGTTTTAATATATATGTTTATTATTTACTGTAAGAATAGTATTTATCATGGCACAAAATAAGAGTGTTAAAAAAATCAAGCTGTTATATTTCCAAGTACAAATTATGCAGAAACTGTGAAATGTAATTTTTTGTGTATATGTAGGATGCATAAAATATCAGCTTTAAATGTGCCTTAGCGAGGAGTCTGTTGTCTTGTTCCAAAATGTTTAATGTAATTTCCACCAAAGAATGTTATCAAACAAGATACATCATTTGAGATGTGGTTCTAAAAGAACATAATTTGCTTTAGGAAAATAACATAATTCTCCAGTGAAGAAACTCTTCCAATCTTTTCATCAAACTAGCCAATCAGATGACTGACAATATAAATGAAAATATAAATCCTCATGACAAACAGACTCTAGTTTAGAAGTTTGGGAGGTGTTTGTTAATTTGGGAACTTAGATGCTTTCAGTATTTAACTTTTATAATGATGTGCATTCTAAAATACATCTGTACCTCCCCTTTGTGGAATTGAAACACACCACCAGTGTGTATGTCATAAATTCCTGTCAGGAGTGTGTCACGAGCAGACACATTGGCCTAAAACATTGTTTGTGGTGTTATGCGTTATAATGAGCTAAGGCAGGGGTTAAACAAATAAACACACAAAATTAAACTATTAAAACGCCATTTAAAGATTATTCGCACGGTCTCTCATTAAATTGAATTTGGCAGATTGTAGGAGAAAACATCTGGCAGTGGGCTGGACGGGCATCACAAACAGTTTTCACTGAGGTCATCCAAATTGTCTGTTTAATGTTGTCGGTTTGCCTGCTGAACAGTTAACAAAACGTTACAATCTGAGGTCAAAGTGATAACTCATGTCTTTAGAAGCCACACAACTCAAAGGTTGCGCTCCAATTGCGTTTGTTTGTTACATTTAAAGTGTCAACGTTGACACAAATGTTTTCTTAAAACTGTTTCATATTTAGGAGACTTTGAGTTCTCATTTATGTTTAATAAAATTTCCTATAGTACAAATTAAAATAGACACACATAAGATAAATGATGACGAGCAGGTAAAGAGTTATGAAATGGATGTGGATAGCATAGCCCAGATAATTTGATATCAGAGGAATGTTGATAAACATTTGAGACAAACATTTGAAATTCAAGACAAATGCAATAATACTATGATCTGTTTCTCAGGAAAACAGTCTGAAAGACAGAATACTTAAAGGTAGCGTAGGCGGTTTTAGAGAGGCTAGCGTTAACAAGCTAGCTTTGAAAGCATAAGATCTTCAGAGCACTCTGCTAAGCCACGCCTCCTTCGACACAAACAGACAACAGAGTTGGACCAAATGCAACGATTGGATGAACATTTTATGGTCCTGCACCCTCTACATAACATATATTTATAACAATGCATTTATGCCACTTGCTGATTGCTCAGGATGTGAAGATACTTTCAACCAGCGTAACAAAAATGTTTCTACCCTGCCTTTAAGCAAAAGTCTTCATGCTCTCAGTTTTTCTCATAGGTCTCTAGGAGAAACAATTGCAATAATAAAGAGATCTCATTTGATTTTTCTTTCTTATGGGTAAGCAGCTTTACAGCTCGAGATGATCATTTGATTGCATTCCTGGAAAATAAGACCTGATTCAATTACAGTTAAGGCAAACTCAGAGCTGAAACTGGCTGCCAAACTATTATTGTACAGAAAAGAAAACAGACAAACAGTGAGACAAATTGTTCATTTATGAGAAACACAGTCTTGCCCTGCAAAAACAAGGACACCGAGTCAAATTATAGATTTCAAAACACCAAATTAAGTTAAAACTTATTAAAAATAAACACATTGTTTTATCATGGCTGATACGATCATCACAGATACAATATTTTGACCAAGTGCTTGTTTAGCTTCTGCATGACTTTCTAACTTTTTTGGCTTTGAAACATGGTTTAGTATCGTACAGCATTTACATAAAGCTCTTGCTGAACACATTGTTCTCTTTACAAAGAGTTTGAAGCTTCCAGCTCTGCCGGAGAAAATGGCTCTTTTTTGCTTTCACACACTTTACCAATTCAAACTCATTTTCCCATTTATTTAGCACTTTGGGCTGGCCCATTCTTTCATCACACTCTCACTGTTCTTACAAATGGAAATTTGCCAAATGAAACCCTCGACTTGGCCGGTCCAACCTGAAGGGTTTTTAAATTGTAGTGTTTTCATGTGTGTCATGTGTCTTTTACACACTGATGAAGATGTCAAGTCAAACTTTGATGTTAGTCTAACTCTCACACAAAGCCTGAACATTTAAAAGCCTGAATTTAAGCATTACAGATAGCTGCCACTTTAATATTTTTTCCAGGCCCCCATTAATTCTAGTGTGGACATGAGGAATGTAAATGTGGAACGAGGGTGTGAATGAGGAATGACTTTTGGGAGCTATGGCAGACACAATTCAGCATACAGGTTTGGAATGACATAATGTAAATAAATAATGACAGAATTTCTTCAAACAATTCTTCTAACTAAAAAACTATTTAAGAATGTACCAGAGTCCTGCTGCTTGATTTGTTTATTAGCTAAACTGATTGCTACAAAAAAAAAACATTTAAATGTTACTATTCTTGACTGGACAACTTCAATATTCCTTTGCAATTCATAAGGAGAATTCACACAGTCTATATATTTTACACAATGTGGCTTTACAGACATTCCTTCATGTACGTAATGTATGACTCTACATTTAATTAGATTTACTTAAAAGACTGCAGTACAGTTACACACATAGCTGACTATCTAGCTATTTATAAATGACTAACAGCTCTTTAATGCCCGTTCTGTGATGTGAACTTGAGCAATGGAGGACTTTAAACATGAGACCGGGATGGCGCTTCCAAAACACACTCGCTTTAGTGAAATGTGGAGTATGGAATAATGGAAAGATCAACATCTACAAAGATAATGAAAGACAGAGAGAAATAATCCAATCCAAAGGATAAACAGAAAGATTTGGCAAAGAATTAAGAATAAAGTTTAACCTCTTTTGAACTATTGCTATGCTCCATTTAGGAGTACACATTCATATTCAAAGAGCTCATCAAAATAGGGCAAAGCTTGATTTTTAGGATTCACCAAAAATATTCTTGTGTTTCACAAAAAAATAGGAGCATATTGGTTTAGAATGACACGAGTGTGAGTAAATAATAATGGAATATTTCTTCAAGTGAACTATGATTTTAAATTGAGTTTTTTTTACAATAAAAACATTTGAGGCATGAGAAAGAGTAACATATTGTATCTAATGATAAACACAACACAAAGAGAGTTCAAGGGTTAGAAAACAAAGTGCTGCGTGCTAACTCAAGGCCTAATCGAATGTGCATTCTACTGATACTAAAATAAACAAGGACACACACACTTTTGAGCAAATAAAAAAGCACATATGCTGACTGGGCCTGGCTCAGTGTTGCTAATGACAGGGCAGAGAGATGGAACCAGGTGCTGTGAGGGTACGAGTCTCACACACATAGACTTTCAGAGAATTGTGGGAAAATGCCAGGCCATGAAGACTCACCCCCCACCAAGAGTTCCAGCTTTAAGCAAAACATTAATTAACCTGTAATTTAACTTCGTTCAGCAGTCAGGCATGTTTCTGAAGCTAACATAAAAGTTTGTGGAAACAGAGAGCTTCCCGAATATCTAGAGATCATTAGTGGAGTTTGCTATGGCAAGCATTACTAATACTTGCTCGTAAGTTGCTTATATATAGGCTTAACAATTTGAACAAAGCCCTATGGCTCTATATATAGTACCACCGTAAATCCTATGACTATTTGTTACTATTGTATATTGAAGCGAAATAGTGGCTAATTTATATGAATTCGTATGAACTCATTTGTACAATTTTGTACTTTAAGATTTCGCCCCAGTGATGGTCAGGTTTAGGGTGGAGTTAGTGATAGACTTTCATACTTGCTTTCTTCCACCCTTTTCTTGTAACATAAAATAATTTGAACCAAATCAATATTGTACGCCTATTTATTTATTTATTTGGTAATGAAATGGGATGATACAAAACGTGATCTCTGTCTTGGTTTGTGTTAATTTGGGACTGACTGACTTTCCAATATACCATAGATTAAATTGTAAGCAAGCAGTTATTTAACATGGTCATCTGCGTGTTTCTCTATTTCCTGCCTAGTTTATTGTTTTGTTTACTGCAGAAATCAGTACTGACCTTTATTCAACCCAGAGTTTAGATATTCATCTATATATAACAATAGGAACGGAGGTCCTTAAACAGGACAATAGCAAAGTACACAAAACAACTCTTTGCTGTGAATCCCACAATGCACTGCAGTGCAAACTAGACAGTCATCGCTTGCGTCACATGATCAGATTAATCAGCAGACGAGGCAGTCGTGACGACAGAGCGTCAGTGATAAA
This sequence comes from Ambastaia sidthimunki, assembly GCA_036877625.1. Taxonomy (NCBI): domain Eukaryota; kingdom Metazoa; phylum Chordata; class Actinopteri; order Cypriniformes; family Botiidae; genus Ambastaia; species Ambastaia sidthimunki. The sequence goes on along the minus strand of JAZGTK010000020.1, from coordinate 91,733 downwards.
TGCTGATAGTCTCAGACTGGGTTGTGCCTTTGGGTCTGAGCTGGTGTGAAGGAGGATGATACTTTGCATTCCTCCAGTCTTGATCTTATCCTGTCTTGCCTTATCTCTTCCCCTCAGATCCCTCCCCCTGAATCATTTCAAGTAACACAAGACAGAGAGACCATTTCTAACATGCCTATGCTTGTTGTGTGCTCTTCAATGGATGGATTGTGGCACAACCTATACCGTGTTGACATCAAAGGTGTTTTGTATGTAATATCTCAGGATTCTCGATTTGAAGACTGTTTTGTACCCAAACACAAGACGTGTATGGTGATAAACAGAGATGAGTGATGAATGAGAGGAAGCCTAACATCAGGTGTCTCATCTGTCTAGGGCTGGGATAATCTACGGCTCTGTTCCAAAACCTAGTGTGCTACCTATGTAGGCAGGATTTTAAGGCATGACTCCCAACAAATATTATTCCGCAGCTATTTAATTTTGGCCAAATTCTAAGACTGCATTTCACACATTCTTTGTGGAGGAGTCAATCCCATAATTCATTGGGGCAAACTCAGTATAATAAATCCATGCTAGATAGATTACAAATTTAATTACAAATTGATTTTTACCCAACGTGTGTGAGATCTATTTCTTATGCTTATTAGATTATCATAGTGTTAGCTCAGCAACATGCTAAAAGCAAACTATTGAAATCAATTGTGAGTCGAAAGGAACACTATTTATATGACGCACATATAGTGTTCCATCTTGGTTTGGATGCTGTTTTAGAAAGCAGCTCCCTATGTAGGTAAACAGCAGGCAGCTTACTATGTTTTTGGAAAACAGCCTTTGTCTATGACGCATTCCCAGTCATTTTTTACTGTCCTGCCCCAGGATACTCAACTACAGCTGTGCTGGGAAAGACAACAGGAAGCAGATCAGGCAATCTTTGATACCTCGTTTTCCTGAATGAAACCAAATTTTGTGCAAATCTCCAAACTTTTCTTTAAAATCCATAAGGAAATGAATTCATCAGGATCGGACATTTGCATTCGTCTTATCAGGGTAATCTCATCCATCACTTGTTAATGCAAGGCATGGACAGAGGTCTCTCAAACAAAAACACTTCCTGGTTTGGATGGATGCTTTCCACAGATCTGGGGTCAGTAATCCATCATGGTTTCTGAGGAGAGATCATTACTCAAGATGTGTTGACAAAGGGCAGTTCTGATAGCAGGGGTTAAACTCAACCCAACACTCCCTATTAATCACCCGCTCACCCCCTGAAAGACCTTCAGGGCAACTGAACTGGCTGCTCACCTTCCTGCACACCCAGACGACACTTCTGCACTGACTAGTAAGGCAGTCATCTTATCAAGACACTTTTAAGAAACTAAACTATACAAAAAGGTGGAGAGGAAGCAGAGACAAGCCCTGCAAAACTGTTGCGCTAAATGTAACATTGTTTATGTATTTTATCTTTTCAGTTATGCTTAATCTCATGGGAAAATGCAGCTATTTTACGAGTTGGCACTTTTGTGCAAATTTGTACAATGCAAATCGTACAATTATTATAAAACAAGCATGAAGTTCAACTACTAAATCTGAAGTGAGTATCTGGGAAAGGATGGTTTTGGAAATTGGAATAAAAGACATGATTCTGTGAAAGACATTGCTATTCCATGGAGCAGAAGCCTTTAACATCTGGCCTGCAGTCTGAAATGGAAATGAGTGATATGGACAGCACTTCATCTCTCCCAGGAATGACATATATGTGTGTACAGGTGCACAAAATGTCCCCCATGAGTTTCTTTGTCATTTAAAGTGGAATTTTGTCTATAACTTGTTCTCCAATTTATGACCAACACAGAGAACATATTATCTTGTATCAAATGGCCCTAGGTAGGCATGTTTGGTCTAATAAATACCAGACCATAACTGGGGATAGATGTGTTCTGTTCATGGTGTAACAGCCTCATCATTCACACCAGTAAAGGGAGGGGTGAGTAATTTTCTCTTTGTGATAAAAAATGTGAGGTTTTGTCAATTTCCTGTATGTGCAATATTTGTCAATTCCCTATATGTGCAATATTGCTACGTGGAATTTGAAAAAAAAGAGTAAAATATGGTTCTATCAAGATTCTATTAACCAACATAGTTAGGCTTCAAAATAAATCCATTGCCCTAGACAATACTGGTTCTTCAATATTGATCTCAAAGCATTTCTTATATTACAAGCAGTCGGATACACCAAAACATGAACATGAATTGAACATTTAATAGAATTTAATAGAATTCATAGTGTGACAGGTTGATATTCAATGTGAAATAGGATATTTAATGTAAAAAAGAAGCAGACTTCATTTTATCCATCTGGAGTTGATTGGATTGTAAAAAGCATTCCGTGCTGGAATTGAGGCAGACAACAACATGTTTGCAGTGGATTGTGCAGGGCTACTATTCTCCTAAACTCATTTCTAAGGTTTTATTTGACTGGGATGCAGAGCTATTGTTTCTAGTAACCAATAAACATCGACAAAATTCACATTTAGAAGAGTGAGCATTCAAAACTTAAGTCTCTCACATCCGCCAATACAGATCAACAATTTTTATGACGTTATTCAAATGCCCTCTAAATTCTGAAGCATCCTGCCCTTAACATTAACTGAACACTATTAGTTATTTTTAAAATTATGATGTCTCACCCTTTTTGTTTACAAAGCTGCACATTTTATAAACTGAAAACCAGAGTCCTGGTGGTAAGCAGCAATTTGCACACCTTTAAAGAGTTAAAATGGGACCACCTCACGTCTCTTATCATTTCCTGCCCCCAAGGGTTGGTGGCAATGAGAATAGAGATCATGAGATCAAGCTGTGGGTGTAGGGAGGGGTTTGGAACGTGCGCACCCCCTAACCCCCCAGTGTGCCTGGGGGTCTCTCACCACTGATACAACATCTCTCCCATTTAACACATACTTGTTTCATTGGACCTAGTTAAGATCCATGCTCAGATGTGGAAGATCACTACTGTTGAGAGGTTTAGGAAAATTGGGCATCTTTTTTAACAGTTCTGTAATTATTCCAAGCTGCGTATGGCACCTGTTGAAAATGTCACCCACTGATTGGTTTTCATTTGCTTTCACTTTCCTCTCACGTGATTCCAAATGTGAAACAGAGATGATATCACCAGCTGTTTTGCAAAACACATACCGTCCCTTATCTGAGCGAGCAGATAAGATGTTTTAAAAGTTCTCTTGTTACATCTTCACTCTGGTCTTAACTTTGCCTACCAGTAGTGACTGGAATCAAATTCAAACATTCATGTACAAACAACTTAACAAGCTTAGTTTAGCCGTTGCAGCCAGGGCTACATATTTCTCCATGATCTCCAAACTCCATTAAACAATAACAGAATATTTAAAATGTGAGCAAAATAACAGATGTTTAAAGTTCATGTCTTATTCCTAGATGATTCCAGTATTAACACTATGTTTGCATTTATAATGTTTAAGCTTAGCGATTTAGCGTTTTCAGCACTTCAGAACTTTGTAATTAACTTGCATCTTTTGCTAACCAAGTTATTTGCTACATACACAACATATGTACAGCTAAGTGGAAGTCATAGGACAATATTTGCAAATAGCATACAGCTGAAAATGTGTAAATGTATCTAATTTGTTTATGTATCTCGATCTAACCTTGTTGATGTATTTGCATGCATTTATTTTATCAATGCCCCAATGAAAATGATAGCTGTGTGTCTATTTCCTGTTGCTGTTTTTTGAGTCAGTGTGAAAATAACACGTTTCCCAGCATCCTAAATCCAACAACCAACTGTAGTATGTTTGACTTCACTTAGAAGTGACTTAAGCCAGAAACATACTATATGTATGTACACAAATAACGACAGACATTCTTGGATAATGGTTTTGGAAACATTTTCCGGATTGCCTGGGAATCAAATCCCCACAACCTTGGCATTGTTAGCAACAAATGTTGATACATATCATTGGAATGTCAGTGGACCTAAATTGACCTAAATCTAACAATCTACAAAACATCTTAAACCTGAAATTTAACATCTGTGTCCTAAATCCCACAAAAGATTACTATTATTATATTTTTAACAGAACTGGAATGTTTCTCTTCTCTTTTTTTGTTGTTCGCAGATGTCTGTGAAAGGATTTAGCTCATGCCAGACAAAGCAATCTTCCTTTTGTGCTTGTTTTTCATACAAATGCCACACGTTAGCAAAGATTTTAAAAAAACTGAAACTTGAACTCGTTAGCGTAACTTCAAAAAGAACACAGTAAAATGTCCTTAGCTAATAAAATTCCTACTATATCTTCCAAATAGGATTAAACGACTCGGACTCATCCTGGAAATAATGTCTTCATCCTGTGTGGTATGATGGAATTTGTTATTAAAGAAACATGGGCCTCATTGTTCATCTTATGTTAGAGATAAAAGAGGATATTTAAAGGAGTAGTTCACACAAAAATTTTAGTTTTATCATTATTGTCTTGTCTTTTTTTCCAAACATGCTGTTTTGTTTTCCTTTTTCACACAAAAGGAGGAATATAATGAATAATTATTCGCTTTTCTCTATGCCATGACAGTTAATAGCAAACAGTAAAAGAATAAAATTATAATAATATTATATAATGACGTATGTGTAGCTGCAAAAGAAGGGAAGATTTTCACTAATTACAGACTTAAATTTCAGTTAAAGTGTCATATGACTTATAAATGAAGCACAAAAGTTGTAGAAACTATATTTACTAGACATTTGAAGTGATATTTGGTCCAGTTTGGAGCTTGACATCTGTGGTCACAATGCACTGTGATTGTAGGAAAATGTATGAGATTGTATACAAGAGCCAACAAATGATTTGTCAGGGAAATATACTTTACCTCTAGGGGACAAGGGCCAGTTTGTTCCCTTGGCAAAGCAGAAGTGAGACAGACAGGTTCATTGTAGCTTATTTAGAGATTTAAAACTTGATTCTAAACGCTAATGAAACATGTCAAAGAATCGTTTTGTCCTACATACAGTATAAGGCAAAGTTTGAACCATGAAAATGAAAGTCATAGGAAAGACTTCCTAAATTGAATTACCTTGTTGATTACAGTCTGTTTAATTTGATTTCTCCCTCCCAATCCTCTTTTTCATTATCTCTTTCCATCATTTCCTGTCATTTGCTAAGCACAAAGCAGCTGATTGGAGGCGGAATGAAAATCAACGTGTTTAATTCATGAACCTAATGGAGAAAGCAATGCATGAGCTCAGCAAAATACAATGTTGCTGAGAATACACCGAAAAAATAACAAAGAACTGTGAATTTGTGGTTCAGATCAAGGTCATACATTTAGTCCATAACCTTTAAAAGATTCATATCAATGCCATCATGTTTCATCCACAAGTCAATCTAAAGATCTCTGGAGTTCCACAGTTTTCTACCTTTTTAACTTGTGGACGTTTTTTGAAAATGTTTCTTTATATAATTAGGAACGAGAGCAGCTGAGTGGTCGTTCATTGCCAAAGTTGTTTTTAGAGAACTTGTCGTTCTTTTTTCAAACCTTATGCCAGAGAATCAGAGTAACCAGGTCATGGAAATGCATGAAAATCATTGCTTGGCCAAGGAAAGCGATTTTCTTCATTCTTCGCTGAAATGCAATTTTGTTCAGAGTAAAATTGTGGCGCTCTACAAAAGAGATCACCGGACAGATAAAGGATGGATGGATGCATTTTAAAATAGCAGTAAACATATCTGATTGTGCTTAGAATCCATAAGCTAACTTTATTATGGTTGTATTGAAGTATAGCAGCCGTTTTGACTACCACAGACACGGCAGATACAGAAATTTTTATATTTCAAAAACAGACAATAACAGAGGTCACCGCTTTTATTTAAATTAATGAATCCTGTCAAGGAGATGTCTGGGTCATACTGAATGCCAAATTCAATAGAAACACAAAATTATATTTTGCTTAAATAAAATGAAGCCGGTTTTTAACTGAAATATTCAAAGCTAATATATATCATGGGCTGGAATAGCTCTACAACATGTGACTGCAGTCTCTATAATAGTGATTTGAAAAAAAATCCAAGCCTTGAAAAATCATTGGTTTAAAAAGCCCTGACCCTTTTATATTGTACTGTGACAGGTCACACACAATAAAGGTGCTTTAACTTAGAGAACCCACTTACATTATAAGGTTACCGCGTGGACATGCAACCATGAATTATATGATCTCTTCATTTGCCATTGGATAGGTGCCTCGCATGAGCAAATCTCTGATAACTGTGGCCAGACACAAAGCCCTGTTTGCACAGTGAAATCAGAGCCTATTATAAAGCATCTGGTAGTCTGAGGACTGGGGCATGATGGGAGGGGGTGGGGCTTTGAGTGGTACAAGCTTCTGAAGTGTTTTTGTATTCAAAGATCTGAGATGAAAAATGTCAATTATGTGACCTCTCCGAGGGGTTTAGCAAAGCCAATACACTCCTTTCCTCCGGTCTCTTATTGTCTGTCTTTCTCTATCAGAGAATGTGAAAAGAGATACGCTAGGTGTCTGGCCGACAAGTCATGTGAAGGGGTCAGTTTACTGTCAAGGTGTCATACAAAGGACTGTTTTGTAGAACTGCTGTGGGACAACCTGTAACTCTTCTTGCACTCTTCCCTGGCACAGAGGCGCTCTCTGAAATAGGAACAGTGGAATAACTCGACACCACCAGCATTAACAAATTGGTTTCTTGTTTTTTCCTGTGTCCTGGGGGGCAGAGATGAGTGGGAGGTGTAGAGATATCTTCTTCTAGACAGGTTTTCAACATCTTTTGTGCTTCTGTCTGGCTCTTGTAAAGAGCATCTATCATTGCACCTTTCCTCATCCTGTAAAAAAAAAGCCATAGTGGTACATGAAAGAAATTTGAATAGACTCATACACATTGTTATTAGTGCCTGATGTTCTCTTTGAATTACTCATATCACTTTATTTACGGTTTCGAGAGCCACACCTGGAAAAGTTCAGTTGAGGTGTTGATCCGTCACTGGTGGTTGTAGAGGTAGCATGTAAGCTTGACTGCATTTACTGACAACCCACAAGCATGTTTTAGTCACATCGCCCTACCCGGCCTCAGAAGTGCCATTTAAAACGCCTCATTGGTCGACCGGTCAGATGTGACGTCCACAGACAGACCAAAAATGATTCAACAACAATAAGATATCTTTAAATGTCTCATTATGCCTAAACACAAAATGATATAACATTCACCATCAAAATGACTTTTCTGCTGATAAGCACCAATGTCTATGCCTGCTTTTATAATGTATTTAAAAGTGATGGATACAATTATTGTTATATTATTAAATACTATATATACTATATTAATTCCTACTAAATATTCATTACATTTAATATTACTTTTCTTCATTTGGCAGATGTTTTAATATAAGGTACACATTTTTATATGCATGGCCCCATTCTAAACGGTAAATGTCTTTGCATTATATAACAAAATATCAAACCAAGCAGCATTTATTATAAATAAACATTGAAACATACAATAAGAGTCCAGTATATTTTTACCTGCCCCATCCTTCAATTACATCCCTTTTGCAAAGCCTGCATTACATTGTGACAGTAACACAAAACAATTTAAATATGACACACCGTTAATCAAATGATCGGTGATCTTGTTTTGTGTTTCTGACGACAGAAATCAAAGTATTTTATAACACGCCTCTTTGTTTCAATAACTGGAGTAACTTATTGGACTCAAAGTGTCAGTGTGTTTTCTTAGTACAATGAACTCTTTTCTCACAAGATCAAGGAACATTTGGTTCCTCGTTATACAGTTATATTACCAACATTTATTCAACTAAAGCTAAACATGACCAAGGACTTCCATGAAACTGAATTTCTATATTTATTATTATGATCTCGCTTGGTTTGAATAGCTATCAGTAAACTTGTTTGGGCTATAAAGTATTTAGCTAGAAGATCAGGGCCATGCCCTGTCCAAAAACAGAAGTCATCGCTTCCAGGGAACGCATTCATGCCATTCAAAGAGGCCAGATTCATCTACCACAACAGATGGTGCCGTGAATTAATAAAGGTTGAATTATGAGGGGCCTGTGATGTTCTCTTTTCTGAATCACTCTGACTCTGCTGTACAAGTGACTTCACCTCTGCCTGTCTGAAGCCCACATAAAAGATTCAATCCTATCCACGGGTCAAGCTGTTATAAAAAAGATCTTTCCTCCTCTCGGTTAAGCAAAAGATGATTCACAAGTCTTGTAAGTTTCTGTACAATCACTACCATCTCAATCTAAAGGGATCACAAAACGCACATGAAAGATTCTATTAAAAATATCTGCAAATCACAGCCTTCACCCTTGTCAGATTTGACCACAAAATCACATAAAAGAAAATACAAAATGCTTTAAGAAAATTAAATCTTGAAACGTTAAGACGGTAACAAATTCTGTCATACAATAATTAAATAATTAATGCTCATTGGTTTGAGTAATTCAGAATCTGATCTAACAGGATTTTCACATACAACTATCTCCAGGGTTCAAAAACAATGGCCTGAAGAATAAGTCAGAAGAGAACAGCCAGACTGGTACAGCAAGTGAACACTAAACCAGGTTCCCTTCTGTCAGTCAAGAGCAGCACAGTGAAGCTACTGTGAGCACAGCTTAACTGAGTAAAACTGAATAAAACAAGATTGGAAAAATGTTTCCTGGTCTAATGAGTCTTGATTTGTGCGACATTCAGTTGGTAATGTCAAAATTTGATGTAAAAATGGATCTATCTTTTGTATTAACAGGCTGGTGGTATAATGATATAAGGGCTATTTTTTTGTCACAGAAACGCAACGTGTCACAAAGCACAGATCATCTGGTTTCCTGAACATGACATTCTCATGATTAATTGACTGTAGTAATGTCACCAGATCTTAATCTTGCAAATATGCAGCAACTATGTGATGCCATCATGTCAATATAGACCAAACTCTCTGAGTAATGTTTCCAGCAAACAATAATCAAGAGAGTTCTGAAGATGCCAATCTGACCACTAGCAAAATGCACCTGATAAAAATGTCCACACTATATATACATAAATATATATATATAGAACATGTATATTTTTCTTTCGATTTTAAGGAAATGTTATCTGACCAGATTTACACCAAACGTTGGGAAAACATCAATTTACTGTTCAGTTACTGTTCCAGTACTGTTCTCGGAAAATGGAACGGGAATGGGGTGGCCAGATTTCTTGGAGGCAGTGGGTGGATTACTGGAGTGCGTGAGGAGAGATTAACATTCCTCCAGGGTTTTTAACACTCTGGGTGACAAATTTGCAACACTGGCCCTCTGTATTCCCCGATGGAGCCGAGAACTAATCTGCCATTGAGTTTAGGAGAGGTCAGCTGGAAAAGTAGTGGAAAAACCCCGGTCAGGATGAGTTGAGCGGATCAACCAATGGCTGCGCAGAGGGGCGTGGCGTTTGAGAGCACAAGCTTTTTCATTAACACTACATGAACCTGAAGTTACCAGTACAGCTGTTGATTTATCTAAAACGTTAATAAAGGCCAAAATGTGACTAGTCTCTAATAACTCCTACTAATGATAATGTTCTTTTCAACGTCATTGGATTAAGATAAAACTCTTCAACATGTTGTCTTCAGGCACCTTCATTAACACACAGTCAGCTGAGGGTGGAAGTGTAGGGGACGTGACACTCATTAGGCGAAAAAAAAAAGAAAAACAGCTAGTGACTAATTTTCACTAACATGCCGGTCTGCCAAAGTTAATGCGCTAACTAATGGGATTAATTAAGTAGTTTTAAGCACCGCCTGAAACAACATTTAGAACCAATTTGAGCCGAAAATCATGTCAAGACAGCTCCTAAATTTATCTATTGAGAGCTGGTTGGATGATTGGCCAATACATATTATTAAAGATAAATAATAATAAATAAATAATTAAAAGAATGGGAAAAAGGAGTGCTTGTTGATGTCAGAGTCTGGCTGGTTAACGTGGTCATGCTAAATAGGAGTTTGGCCCGTGATGGTAGAATTTATAACTACACTATTACATAAAGCAGTGGATCACAACCACAACGTCAAGGCCCCTCACTGTCCACAACAACATTTAAAGGTGACCCGGCTCACAATTTTCACTCAGAATATTCTAGAACATGCATGGCTAAGAAATCTCTGCAACCCTAAGACATATCTTGATATCTTATAATAATTTATCATTTTAATCTTAAGGCCCCTAAGTTTGTTGATGCTCCCCGTGGACCTTTCTGGTTGAAAAACACAAACATCCTTCTTTATTAATGGTTATTCAAAAGTATAACCATGTAGTCTTGTACAAAATAAATAAAAAATAAAATCCTAACATAAGTGTTTTATTAAATTATGGTGTATTATGTTTGTTCTACCAAATATATTTTTGGAGGGCTATTAAAAAGCCTTACTTAGTTTGGTTGACTTCTTAGTTGACTTTAGAGTCTTGCACAGTCCACACCCCTCATAAGTGTAGTACTACAGCCCACTCAGCAGTACACATGCTGAGCTGTTGTTAACATGATGCAGAGTCTGAACGGTGGCTTTTGAGGGTGGTGTGTGATATGCTGTGATAACACCATGAGGTTTCATTTAGCAGTGGTGCCCTCCGTGTGTACTGCAATGCAAGTCTGTGTGGCTTCAAAATAAGCTTTTGCATGAATGTACCCACTTCTAACAGAAGGACAGATCATTGATTTCTGTTATGAATTAAGATATAAAGGATGTTTTCACTGGTTTTTAAGTGCAGTGACGTATTTACTTCAGCCAAATACTTACTCATACTTTACTCATTAACTTGATTGGTCAAACATATGAATGGGTAAAAAAAACTGACAATGGGTTTAAAGAGGCTCTTAATGATTATAATAGGAGATCTATTGCTGACAAATGGACCAGACAATTTTCTAAGCCACTCCCTTGACTTGCTTTTTTAAAGGGTCAAAGGGACAATGGCCTTACGCAAACACACCTGTCCAAACACAGACCGTCACATCCGTGGAGAAGAGAATGACACTGTTTATTGAGCGACGAATAATTCATCATACACAGGGAAGCCCACGCAGAAAAAAACTGTGTTTCGTAGAGATGCATTAAGTTTACTCAACCCTTCAGTGTGCTGAGAGATCCGGAGTCATACAATTCATTCACATTTCCTCTTCTGTCCACACACCTCATTGAAAACAATCACAACCGTACATAGGAGAAAACAAAGGTGGAAACAGGCTTTGTCAACGAAATCTTAAGTAAAAAGGAAAATTACAAATAACATTATAAAATATTTTTAAAAATTCTGTTATACCCTGTTGAAGAAAAGCTTTAATCAGCTTAAGGTGATTTGAAATGTGAAGCTTATATTTTTTGGGTGAAAACTTTCATAAATAAATCAGTTAAAAATGTATTATTTAGGGTGTAAAGTCATCTAAGTTTCTCTCTTTTCAATGCTGGATTCATTTTTTAGGGGGGTGAATTTCTGGTTCTACAATACTAATTTAATTCCAATGTGTAAAGTTTGCTCCATATAAATCAAACTTAATAACTAGTTTCACTTTTCTTTCTGGTATCTGGTACCATCTGTGTATCATGCAGAAGTTACCACGTCTTAATGGCCATAGTAGGACATGAACGATTGGCTATAACTTTACACAGGCAACATTATTAAGCCATTCTATCATAGTAGTCTCCTACTAAAAGAATAGCACACCATGAAGAACATTCTGTCATCACTTATATGCCCTCATCCACATTGTGAACCTCAGCTATTGGATGACTTCTTAAGGCTTGGAATATAAGCAAACCACATGAACTATGGTTGTTTTGTTTGCATTTGGAGCTTGATATTATCACTATGAAACTTTGGATTCCTGGTGTTCCACTGAGACAAAAATAACAGCATGTAGATTTGAAATGACTCAAAGCAAAGGTTTATTCTTTTAGTATGTACTGTATAGTATTAATTCTTGTGGCTATGTATGTAGGTTGTATATTAATGTTTATTGACTATTATTATATTATTATTGACTGTTTAATTCCATTGTAAGTTAATTAATGTAACTGCTTAATTACACAATTAAAAATTAAGTGACATTGTGCTTCAGATGCAGTTGATTTGTCTTAACTTGTTTATTCTTGTAACATTGTTTAATACCCTTATTTTTACTAAACATACTAAAATAACGAAAGTGACACAGAGTATGCAGGCTTTATATATGAGCACAAAAACAAATCGACAAAAAAATGGCTGAAAAGTGAAAAAGACATTAAGTGCTTACCTGAATGGAAAAAAGGGGACATTCGTGCTGCGTGGCTAGCATAATTGCTTAGCTTTCAGTGTCAGCAAAATACTGCTGCAGTGTGCATATACAAACTGTGATTTTTACACACTGTCCATCAGACCAGACATTTAAGGTGGAGGAAGATGCATTTCTTACAATCTGAGAAGTAATTAGATTGTTGTGGTTTCATATTTCAGATGCACTTATCAAGTCATCAATAATATTTTTATGGGGAGTCATTCTCAGGACACTAATAGAGTAATTAATTCATCTTTTCTGTTCTTCTCAATTCATCAATGGCTTCTGGGTTTGGTGGAAAACACACCTTATATGCAGCGGGAGGATAAAAATGCAAACAGTGATGGATTTTCTCTGCCTCCTTGTGCCTTTCATCACAGATGCTGTAAACGATAGTCAGCTGGTGGAAATGCAATACAGCCATATGTTCTAGTGTTCCTATAGATTAAACACTTTAGTAACAAGTGCACTTAAACCACACAGGCATACAGTCAGATGTATGCAGTCAGTCATATAATGAAGGTAAAGTGAACTATGTAAGTGTGTTTTAAAATATATTTTGTAATTTTATATTATTAATTGCAATGTTTTCAGAACAATAGATCGATATTTTATGTGAATTTTGTGATAAATATATTTATAATATATTTGTTGTGATAAATATATTTCAAACAAAAGAATTCCTGGTGTTATTAAACAGCAGTTCTCACTGTCCTATATCCCATATCGTGTCACAACAAGCCCCACAATTGTCAATTTTAGTTAAAGGAACCTTTTTGTGTGGTTGCCTAGAACACTTTTAACATACAGATGTGTAAAAAGATGTGTCATATTTCAAACCATTGCGTTCTTCCCAAATCAGTGTCAATAAACAGCCATTTCCTAGTGTGACAACTTACCCCACAGAGAATGACCTGCTATACAATTAACATCGGTAAAATTTCCTAAAGAATAATGGTTGAAATAATCAATAGCTTTGTTACAATCATAACATAAAGTGTTTGCCTATATAGAAAGTGACCTGCAAAAGTATTCACAGCTGACAACTAGCCTCAATCAGATTATTCTGTTCATACACGAAAGAAACTGGTCTCTCATGTTCACTCATAACTACTGTATATAACAGCCTAGAATAATGACAACATCTTGGATTTGATCTTTTTTCTATTATAACTAAGTTTTATGTAACCGTGTTATATTCATCAACCGATAATCCACAGATTTATACTGTATATACAGGCCTGCAGTTTATATGTAAGAAGTACATGTGAGTCTTTCCACTTTGATGCAAAAAGACAGAAAAATATATCAAATGTTAATGAGCCAAAACCAGTTAGTTAATATAAATGCATCAGGTCAAAATTGGTCATTTCAGGACCTCCCGTGAAGAAGTTACATTATAAAGCTGCACTAGTTTCAGCAATACAGATTTGATCAAAGTGTGATCATATCGTATCTGCAGGCGTGTAGCTATGCCTCATTTATGTTTTGCTTTTGTTGAAATGCGAGACAAGACAAGCAATTATTTTGAGCTTTTGGAAACTTTCATCTGTTTTCACCAAAAACTGCGTGACTGTTGTCCTTCCCGGCTGTATTTGTTGTATTCGGGCCAGACTGCTAAAATATATCACTGCAAAACAACTTTTACAAGCAAAAGTTATTATTCCCGTCCCTGCTGTGGGACTTGAAACCATTTCAAAAGCCTGTTCAGCAGGATAGATTTGAAATGTGACCCACCTTTGCCACCAAGTGGCTAAACACCAATGAGACTCGCATGGCACATCTTGTTAAAAGCCAGAAACAAGGCATTTATACACAGTAATGCTCTGTTTAAAATGACAAACAAACTAAAATTAAGTTGCTGTGCCATCATAAATGGAGTTTACCTTGTGTGACGCAAGCTGTAATTTACTTTAATAGAAATGTTCAAACCATCCAACAAGCCGACAGTCAGAGGTTTAACCAGCCTGGCAGAGGGTCTTTGCAATTGTAAACTGCAGAGCTTTCTCATATAGGTTTATTGAGGTATTCAGGTTCAAATGCAGTACCTCAGGACAATAAAATGCCTTACTCAATAACTTTAATACAAGGCACAGCACACTGTGAGTTTTGCCAGGTGCAGCCACAGGGGTGATATAAGCATATTGCTGTGAAACAGTGCATGTACAGAATACAGCAACTGAGTTGTGGATCTTGTTTAAGGAGATGTGTGCTATTACTTTTCTAAGGGATCAGACTTAAGATATTTGCCTGGTGGGCAATAAAACAAGAGAAAATATCTTACAGACTGACATTGGACACGTAAGGCATTTCAAGTTATCATAGAGACCTGGAAGTGGATTTGGAAGACCTGGAACGGACATATAAGCAACTCAGAACGACCCAGCAACCACCTAGAAACGTCATAAAAACCACTCAGAACACATTACCACTGCGTAGCAACACCATAGCATTGTGCACAGACACTCATGTTTGCTTCAGAAAATGTACAAATCTTGCTTGAAGAATTGTGTGTCTGTGTTAGTCCATTATTTTTCACTCTCAAGCACTTAACTTCATAGTGTTTTTAAAAGCTCAAACAGAACATGCTTTTTGCTGTGTAATAAAACAGTTAAAAGGTTGAAAGTATGTGCTGCGCCTTTCTTCAGCTTTACAGTGTCTTTAAACATGTTTGCATGTTCTTTGATGTATGGGCCCCCAAGGCCAGAAAGGTGAAAAGGTTATCATAGACATCCTATTGTTATAACTCTCAAAGCATCATCTCCCACGAATCTGATAACATCTGACAGCCTTTATAGTATCACAGGTAAGTCAAACCTGTTAACTGTTGCAGTTAAATCTCATGAGGTGATCTTGGCTTGTGTTTTAAGGATAAAAGGAGATTTTGCTTTTCAGACTGTTTTTTGTCAGCTTATGCAGAATGTCATTCCCATCTGTATAAAGACAGAAAATAAAGACTCTTTATTACCATTGGGAGTTTTTTTACCATTAAGAGCATGGTGACATTAGTTTCATAAATTAAGCACAAAAACTAATTCTCATTAGTGTATTTTTTTAATCAACTTTCATTAAATTTTGCACAACAAATGACTAGAAAGAAGCATAATGCTTAATGTAACAAACTTTAAAAGGCTTTTTAAACAAAACCTGGACCGTATCAAACAGTAAGTGAACAAAAAACTGACAATTTCTTATTATTGAATGCAATAATATCCATACAAGTGTCAGTATTCAAGTACGTTGAACATTTCATGTTCTATTCTGAATCCATGTCCATCTCTCTCCCTGTGGCTGTCGGTAGCTTTCAGTGTAGATTGTGCAGTCTGTCCATGTAGCTCAGCTCTCTTTAGCAGGGTTCATGGTCAAATGTCCGTCTGAAAGGAGCACAAGGGTCCCTCTGCATGACTGGCCCCATCTGTGGTGCAGCATAATGATTTTTTCACGCTGCATTAAGTTAACACCACACTGCCAACAAGGCAGGCCAAGACCTGGCCTTTAATTGGGGATTTGTGTGTGTTGTGTTTGGTGGGGTCGGCTACAAAACTGCATTTAAATTTTTCATTCTTTTCTGCATTTCTGGGCCTAATCCACTTTTTGTTGTCTCTAAATCACTGAATTATACAGTATTTCATGTGGGAAGACGGTTGTTCAGGGTTTGTTTGTTTATTTAGCAGATGATAATGATACTAGGTTATGGGTTAAATTTAGGTCATGGGAAAGTCAACTTGGGGATTAGTCATATCATTATTGAATATTTTACAACATTTAATTATAATACTATAAACACTTTATCATCAATCCTCTGTGACAAAACACGTAAAGCTCAAATAATCTCCTTAAACACAAATGAATCGGTCATGAACCCTTTGCAAGTTTGAGTCATTTCTCGGTGTGCTCAATGCATTCTAAATGGCTCCTAGAAAAGATCCATTTGCCGACAGGTCTGCCTGAAGACACATTCTCCCACAATGCATTTCACATTCGTGTTATGAGCAGACTGAGAAAAGAATCAGAACTACAACCGAATGGAGCAAAAATCTAATCTCAGTGGGATTTAACATCATCTGCTTTCAAAGAAATGGATTCCAAGCCTGGGAATGGTGTGGGTCATACAAAAATTCAAAGGCTTAAACCTGAGACTGAATTTGGCATACAGATGTCCATTGTGCATTTGGTATGTGGCACAAAAGCTCAGATAGACTTAGAACCTGAAGAAGCTTTGAAGAACCTTGACACATCTCTTTTCCATACAATAAGTGTGACTTCACGACAAGCTTGAAAAAAGAAAAAGAGCAGAACATCATGAAATGCACCATAAACATCCATATGGCTGCTGTAAGGCCATTTTTGCAAAGGAACTTCAAAACATTGACTGAAGTCAATGCAGACACATGCATAGACCTGTTAAAAGTATAAAGGTTTGCTATTATGGCCGCTGTTTATTTTGGAGATCACATCTCAAGGTGCTAAGCTCAACCTCCAAGTCCAAAGCCCTTTTGGGATAAAGGAGCCTCTGCTAAAGCAATGTCTGTCTCATCAGCTCTGAGAAAACAGCTGTTTTTGGTTCCCACACACTGGCCAGACACAGATCTCATTCGCACGTCACCCATCCTAAAAACGCAAAAAGCCAGAGGCCCTCGGCACCATCACTACATCCTGTTCCTCCACATGAGGTTCTCATCCTTCTCACCTCACTCAAGCTAGTGTCTTGTCCAGGTGATAAATCTTTCCACCTCTGTGTTGTGAATTACTAAAGTCTGTGAAAGACTTTTTAGGGAAGCGTCCACTCTTACATCCATCGATAACACCATCCGCCCATCCTTTTACGCTGTCTTTAAACAGGTTATTGATGAAAATTCTACAGACCCCTGTAGCCCCCTCACGTCTCTCAACGCCTCGGAGCTCCTCTTTGAAAAATGGGATCTTGGAGTCAGAATAAGGTCAGCAGATGAACTAAGAGACATTTGGTACAGTTTGTGCTCTGCGGTTGGAGAACGGGACATCAATAAAACATCTGAAGTGTGAGAGGTTAAGGTACTTGTTGGGAATAGATAAAGCAATGAATTGTGTTGACTAGGTAGCTCCTATTTCGAAAAGAACAAACAGGCTTTATAGTCAATGGGAAATCAAAACTGACCATATTATTTATATTCCAGTTTTTTATATTATATTATTAATATTTTATATTAACTTGTTCTGTGACTTTACATTTTAGCTAATGTCATACAGCTCTATTATTTTACAGCTAACAAATATCATGCTTATTCATTAATGTTTCCTCAGCAATAAATAAAATCATGTTAAACATCCATCTGTGTTATCAGATACATAAAACTAAATTTGATCTATAGACTAATACATCACTTTATAGATGAGATGTAAGTGTCATTTCATGTTGAAATGTTTGAAGGTACCATACTTCAGATTGTACACACCACAATATTGTGGTGTGGAACAAATTGACAGTTATTTCTTCAAATTAAAGTAATGGAAAGCTTTTCTGCCTACCATTTGACCTCCTCATTTTTTCCCTATTTTTTGTACGCAGCTTTAAAAACTTGTCATCAGAGTTCCCTTTAGCTAATAGAGCAGCAGTTAACCTTTGACCCTGCACCCACTGTGCCCTTTGAGAAGTGGGTGCCCTTAATTTTTGGAGGCTGACAGCTTTTGTAAAGGAAGTCTTTTAGAGGGATTGCTACGGAAGAAGGCAAAGCCATCGGGAAGAGAAAGGGGTGATTTTAAAGACCCTTAATTTGCAGTGTCCCTCTTAAAGCACTTCTATCAATCTTCTTTTACTGGTCAGACCTTTAATATTTGCCAACAGTTCACTCTGAGGCCCAGTGTTTGCACACTGCTCATTTGCTCGTAATTAGAACCCTAAAATCCTCCCCCACATTTCTTCTTAGCATCATGGTGCCTGACTTTGCTCGCTCCCCATTGGTCAAAATCAATAAAACATGTCCAATAAAACATGCCAAATATCTCCTTTTGGCCAAGCCATTTTCCTTGTATTCATGTGGCATGTACTGCCCTATAATCAGGCCCATCAGCATCAACAACATCTGCAGCATCTGTTTTCTGTCCTGCTTTTGGTGGGAATGGATTTACAAATGAATAAATATATATAAATGAATAGAACTGAGGCAAATACAATCTTAATAACAGCTATAAGCAATATCAGATTCACCAAAATATTTAGTAAATGAAGGTTGACGGTTGTAGGGACTAGCCAACTAATCGGTTAGTACAACCACAAGTCAATACTTTGCAAATATGATTACTAGTCATGGAACATGACTTTGTCGACATGGAATGTCATTATTTGTGTATTGCATTCTTTACTGGCATATCATATTAAACATAAGATTGGGTGGTGTTCACAAATATTATAAGCATGGCATACTTTTACAACCTTCTGAGTTCATATGGAAAGTTACACACATGCCGAAATTCTTGAGAAAGGCTGTTTTGCCGTATCCAAGCAGACTGATTTGCCGTATTCCTGCTTGATTTTTATACTAACCCTCAAAACAGATTTCACACATTCCTATTCATCAATCACTCCATCAGAGCCTCACTAGTGTGTGAAACTCCCTTGATGGTGGCAAAATACTGAAATGACTCAGCATTGCAGTCTGTCATTGCAAAAACCGTTTGTTGCCCACAAACATTTGCTGCCGCCTAAAGGTCAAACTCTTGTGCCTTTCTCTCAGTGGAATTAAGTGCATTAACTCATTTTTTATGATAATTAACTTAACATAGGGTCCTTGAGTTGGTTTTCCTGCTTGAAGTGGGTGTTTACCTCAAAGCGAGGCTCTGGAAATCAAAGAGGGTTCGAGTCATCAATAAAGTGCTCTGACTGCCAGACGCTGGTGTTTAAGTGCTGACTTGCTTCTAAATACCCTCACCAGTCGTTTTTTCATTAATCATGGTTAAGAGATCAGTACCATTTATTCACGGTTTTCTAGCAGTGAATAAATCAAGAAGAACGAATGCTTTGCTGCAGTCCATGTGTGCACAAAGTCAAGCACATTATTCAAGCCTCTAACCTCCATTTGCATTAGTAATGCCATAAAAGCACTGGATGTAACTGTGTGTGAGATACATTTGAATTATGATATGGCAGAGTCATTGAGAATCATAAACTCATAGAATCATAACAATTTGTGGGATTCTGGGAATGTTGTTTTATGGTTGCATAAAATAAAACCTAAAAGGAATGTTCCTAGAACATTAGTATTTTGATCCTAAAAACACAAAAAGAATTCAAAATCTAACGTTAGTGGAACGTTCTGTGTTTCTTGGGTTTCTGTTATAATCTTTTCTGAAGGTAAGTAAAATATATGCAGCCATACATGTTCATCCAGCAAGGGATGAAGGTAACCAAGCATAAGGACAGATGGTCCTCAACAGCCATGTGTTCTCAATTTTCATTGTACAGACATTATTTACTGGCTTTGGAGTCAGGAAATAATAGAGTCAGGAGGAAACTTCTTTTCTGCAGACATGTTGCACTTTTAATGATACTACGGTAAAGTTTGCAATGGATGTTGCCAACAGCACCTTTTTATTCCTGACAGGATTATTACCTTCTGGTTCTTGACCTCATCAAAAGGAAAACATTGCAGTTAGATGGATTACCTCCCTTGAAGACTTAAAAGTGCTTGCGGAGTTTACACTGACCTTTGTGTTTCTTATTATTTTCTCTTCTTATCCTCCTAAACCCCAGGAATTATTGTTAGTTGGAGAACACAATATTTTGTAGGGAAAATAAGGGAGGTTTTGCATGTGCTGGCCAACAGATTCTTGTTCAGATGAAATGGGACAGTAGTGGGCTACTAATCCACGTTCTCCTCAACCCACATGGGGTGGACAACCTTCTCTCCACCTTCACATAAATTAAAAAGTCATGCAGCAGTATAAAAAAACTGAGCTTGATAATACCTTAGCTATTCGTTAGCATTCACATTCAACATTTGCTCTGTCGGCACCTTCACTATGTAATCTTGGATGCTTCCTCAATGCTCTACTTTATGAACACTTTTCCAGAAACATTTTTGAGCCAATCACCTTAGCCAGTGCTAACTTGCTGATATCGTAACAAAATTTGCCACACACCATTTAATTACATTAAAATATGCTTTTAAGAAAAATGCAGAGATTAGCTCAACTTGCTTTTGCTATTTATAGCATTTAAGAGGTTTACCAGCAGTGACCAACAAAACCAACCAGCCAACAGTTTTACAATACTTTTTTGGACATGTTAGTCTTTAAAGAGGTACATCACCACTGACTAAAAGGGATTAACCCAATAAAAATGAAAGGCCAAAAAGAAAGAAAAGTTTAACACCCATAATGCACTTGGCATGTTGCCCTCTGTTGACTGTCAGTGGGAGGAGATACAAAAAATGTGTAATTAAAACCTGTACTTTTCATGAAAGCACAAAAGCTGTAAAATATCCACTTATTAATGTGTTTTGCTGAAAAATAAACATTAATTTCTTAGTCCAGCTAACAAAAAAAAATAACAATGTTCATTTACATATACTACTGACAATGTCACAATACAAAAGGGTTGAAAATCGACTAAGTTAATTTTTGTTAAACATTTCAACAGCTAGCTACATAAATATAAACGTTCAGTTCGATAGTTCAATGGTTCACACACTTGAAAGTAACTCTATCGCCCCCTTGAGTACAAGGGGTTATTTTATAATTTTTCCTAAGCTGTTTTTTGTTGTTTTACCTTGAAATGTCACTCCTTATGACGGTCTCCACTTTCCCACAGTTTTTATTTACATTCCGCTGACTGTTGTTAAATCTCTCAATCACGAAATGCATCCCATATTAAGGGGCTGTCGTGTTTGCCCCTTTTACATATGAGGGCTTTGTGCCCTTTGTTTTAAAGAATTCCTTTGAAGAATATAAGAGGTTGTCATATTTATCAGCAGTGTACTTATTAAAGTCTCAGCTAATAACAGCATGCAATGACACTGAGCATTTTAGCAGGATGTTAACTGCCCTGCATTCTTCACACTTTACATTGACAAAATGAGACAAATTTTCCAGCTAGTGTTTAGACAGTACATATAGGATAATAATAGGCCTCTTGTGTTTTTTGTAAATCAACATGGTAATTGGTTAAACAATCTTGCTGTTGTAACAGCAAGTGGTGAGTATTTTAGAAAACTAAACCAGTGATTCTTAACTGATTCTCAGCTGTTTAAAACACACACACACACACACAAAAAGGTTTGCATGTATATTTTTATCATAAACAGCAATGCTAAGTGCAGATAATCATACGCAGCTAACCATATCATTGTGTGTAGCAAGCATTTGCAGCAAGGTTAAAGTTTATTTGTGTCAATCAAAATTTGTTTAATGCAATTCATTATTGTAACGAAAAAAAAAATTAAGGCAACAAATTTCCAATTTAATTTAATTTATGGGTTAATTAATTGATCATTTTGTTGGGCCTCATGGTTATAATGGTAATATTACAAATTTTCTACGTTTAGATGAAATACATTTTTGTTTATATTTAGTTTTTACTATGTTAGGTCTCCATCTGATATAAAATAGGGTAACACAAAACACAAAAGGCGTAATACATGCATTTTTCTGACATCTCACTCAATGGACACGCTAATAACTACCCAGCATATTTGTAGCCGACATCAATGATCCAGTACCTGGCACGACCCTCCCTGATTACTAAGGCCCCAGTAAACAGCTCTGGGCCTCTGTCTTTCCCCGTCTGGCATAGGCAGCAGGGTACATCCCAGAGGACTGCCAGACAAAAACAGGCCCTCCCGTTTACCATTTGCTTGGCGCAGACCAGCTGAAGTGCCATTGTGCCTTAATGCAGTTCATGCCAGCAACCCCATTGATCCAAACGCCGGCCCCTGACATGGGCTCTCAGGTACTTACAGGCCACGTCACAGATGGGGAGCTGTACGTGACAGAGACACAGTTTCCAAGTCAATTATCGCTCCAGTAGTCCCGGGTGAGACACCAATCTCATTTACGCCAAAACGGTCTTCCCTGTTTCGTTCAACGCAATTATAGAAACGTATTGGAGGGTGCGGAAAAACAAGAAAGACCATTAAAAACAAGCCTGTGTGAATCCCAGCACTTTATATCTAAACAACTTTAAGCTTTTAGCCTTGACAGTAAGATTCAAAAGTTTGTAAAGGGCCTCACTGGTTTCGGTGCTTTAAATGAAGCTTCTACGTATTCAGTGAGCAGCAAATGCAAAAGCCAGCTTAGATTACACGGATAAAGGGTCACAGAGCCATTCAATCGCTGTCAAAACGCTCAGTTTGTTTAGTGCGTTCTTTCTTCACTTTATTATGTTCATTGATTTACTTTCTTTGTGCGCTTGCATTTCGACACCAATTTGCTGTCATTTTTCCTGCCAATGTCTTTTTGCTGTCTTTTTCTCCCCTGTGTCTTTTAAAGCATTTTACCACTAAATGCAATTATACATAAAATAAACATCTTGAAACCTTCAGACAACTTGTTGCAGGTGCTGTGTTGAACGAAAATGACCAATTTTCTTCAGAGTTTAAAAGCGTCAGTTTTTACAAGCTCAACCAATACGGTGGATGCATTTACACTTAGCATTTAGCAGACGCTTTAATCCAAAGCAACACAATATCTACAATCGTATCTCAGTTACGTATGTACCCTCAGTTCCCTGAGACAGGGAACGAGACACTGCGTCTGGTTTGACATAATGGGGAACGTCTTCGGTGTGACTGATGTCTGAATCTCATGCCTAATCATGGCAAAATAAAGGCAGTGCTTGACGTACATCTGGTGCACCTGCGAGTATATTAGGGCACCTGTAGAGCGTCATCAGCTTTACTGTCTTCAGCAGCTGTTTGTTTGTTCTCATGTTTAAGCGATAATGGGCCCTGCAAAGAGTGTGTGCCTCCATGTCTGACACCTGAGGACACGCAGGACTTAAGTGTCATTTGCCTGGGTGAAGATCGTGTGCACTCGGTTATTGAGGGAGCTGAGTGTGTATGTTGCGAGGGCTTCTCGCTTAAGAAGCTTCATTCCCGTCTGGCTGTCTGCTTGGATAAGGCTGGGTGGACGCCCTGCAGAGCGATTCCCGTCGCTGCTGATGAGGCAGGAGGAACACGGAGGTGTTCCCCATAGCATCAAACCAGACGCAGTGTTGAGTTCCCTCAAAAGGTAACCAGAACAATACATATTTATAGTTAATGTATAGTAAATTATACCATTATTCTTTAAATGTACATTATCCATTGAGAAGGCTTGTTAAACTATCAAAATTGTCAATTTTTGGCCAATGAATTAGTTTGGTCAATATATTGGCCTCCCATAAATCTTTGCAATCTATTTGCCCTACTTTTTACAGCTTACATTTGAATATTAGCGATCTGCAATTGCTTATGTCTGCAACACTGTACACCCTGTCTTGCATGAATCCATTGCAAATAAAGATTGAATGCATTTATAATGCACTTACATACAGTTAGCAAGATTACATCAATCTAATGTTTTATGGAGACATTGAAAAGGCAATAGAGATGACACCATAATGCTGAGTTCTGGTGCCCGGCAGGATACAGGGCGGCCAACTGCTCCTACTGATGGAGTCCCTGTTCTGTCGCCATAACATGACAGAAAACTCAATTACCCCCTCTGCCCCACCCAACAGAACAGTCTTGTTTACTGGAGATTGATGCTGGCCAGCTCAGGCCAGGGACCAGCTGTCTAACCTTCGTAATGGCCTCAGTGGGACCCAACACTTCACATTCAGTTAGACCAATTGTGTTGATAGTCATGGCGCCAATAGCTTTATCAAATTAGCTATTTCGAAAAATTGAAAATAGAAAATGGATTGAAGTTAGAGTAGGATAATTGCACACTTAACCGCGCACCTTTGCTTGTTATTTATCCTCTCCTGGACGTTAATACATCGGCAGCGGGATCGTTTTGGCAGTAATGGCTTTCGTTCGACTCATTGAAATTGATCGTTCGAGTACCCTCATAAACTGACATCATAATCCAGTCAGACGGCTGCTACGTGCACAATAACATATTTCCTGCCTCATTTTCCACCACATAAAGATGTTTCTGTAGTCATTTTCCTCAATTAAAATCCCTTTACAAATGCAAACATTTGATAATCATTTCCGAAAGCATGGACATATTTCCAGTCATCAGAGTTTGAGATGAATCAGATTTTGAAAATGTTCATCTGTGTTTTTTCAAAATTACCTTTTGTCCATTTGATGTGCATTGTAGCACCTCAAAACTTTATTCTAATGAAACATTATTTTACTATTCCTTATGGTGTTCTTAAACTTGTACTTTTTTGGAGGGAAAAGTTTTAAAGAATCTTTATGCAGTTTAACAAAATTACCTGTGTGTGTCAATCTCCAAACAGCACAAAAACATTTTAAAAGCATGGAAGTATATTTCAACACTTCTGAAGTCATCCAACAGTGTCGTGTGAGGAACAGGCCAAAATGTAAGTCATTCTTCACCTTGATAATATTACCTCCCACCAAGGCTTGCATCTAGCCAGAGATGTAGTCCAGAATTCAAAAGGGGCGTGTTATAGCACACGCAACATATGGTCAAGAAAGAACCTTTTAGTGAACCTGTAGCATGCAAAAACATCTCAGTATTTGTAGTTTTGAAGTCTTGCAAAAAAAAACATACTGATCTTGCCTTGCAAGCACACGAGTTTCGTTCAATAGGACTGGATGCACCTCATTTACAACTATCGGCTCTTTGATCTTACAAAAGTTTAAACTGTCGGAAGTCTGTGCAATGTGTGGTTGACAGTCTAATTATCTAAGGAGAAAACAGACGGCTTATTGCAAAATCCTCAAACGTGTCTCAACATGTTTCTTCATGCAATATGTAAGAGGGGCCAAATTTTAGATTTTATCAGCTGTCCCAAATCCTGTGTGTTTACTCCAGACATATAAGGGAAATCATTCTTTTATACTAAATATAGCGAAACTGACAATGTTCGGATAGCTACCAGCTACTTATAAATTAAAGTAGTAATTGGATTGACCCTTTTGAAAATGTAGTTCATACACTACCAACAAAGTTAGTCTAAAATAAACTATATAAATAAACTATAAAGAGCAGCAGTGTTTATGCTTTTCAAAAAATGAACATACATATATATATATATATATATATATATATATATATACTGTATATATATACTGTATATATATAAAGCTTCTGTGAAGTTTGTACATGAACAAAAAATACACATTTTAACAACATGTTTTTATTGAGAGGAACAAGCAGTATAACAGTACAATTTTCAAGAGAAAAATACACATTTTAATTGGTAGTGTCACTAATTCCAGTAGTTTGGACAATGGCATTGGGTGAGTGTCTGTTGACTTTCAAATGTACAGTACTGTAAGTTATGATGTGATATGTCAACCCCTACACTGTAATTATAAGCTGTTGAGCATGAGGAGAATGGGTGGTCGGGGGGACATGATGAAGACAAGGGTTAGGGACAGTTGGTGAAGGTTACTCTCTCTCACCTTGGGAGCTCTTGGCGGAAAATCTCTGACAGGTTTACACATATCCAGCCTCTCATGCACAAATAAACATGCAGACGTTGGACAGCTTGGGGGTTTGGACGCGCTCTGTGGGGAATTCCAGGCTAATGCTAATGCCAGTTCATCACTTTAGCAGTGGACCAAACTGCTACAGTTCTGCAGAGGCTGCATATGGTACAAGGTTAAAGAGTTATTGGCCTTAGAGTGCATGCGAATTGACTCTGGCTGAGATTTCATGTTTGTGGTACATATTTGAGCACCACGCCGGTGACCTTAACAGTCAGGTGCACTTATGTGTACTGCATACAAGCTTTATAGACGATGATAGACGTAATATGTTTGTCCTTATTGGCAGAGAATGTGCTGATAGACTGATCTAGTACTGCAAAAGTACACAACAATGTACAGTACCTTTTGGCAGTGTAGGTTAATATAAAAAATGTATTCCAATAACTGACTGTGTTTGCTGTTCGTTCGATTAACAGAAGTTTAATTGAATACAAATGGGGAAAACATACTGCCAGTAAACTTAATATTCAAAAGTGATTTTATCTAAAATCTTTAATTTAACTTTAATTGTTTTAATTGTTTAATTGTTTTTAAACATGGCTAGTTATAAATAATATAACCAAACCCACACTCTAACCCTAACAAAAATTGTAATTACTTTCTTGATTTTTTTACAATTAAAAAAATATGATATATGAAATATATAATACTATATTTTGTTTAGTTTTTTTCCCCAACAGGAGGTTTTGAAAGTGACGTATTTGTCAGTTATGGTTACCCATAACCAAAATGTGATCTCTGCATTTAACCCATCCCTAGTGAGGAGTGAACACACACTGCAAGTCATGAACACACACACCTGGAGCAGTGGGCAGCTATCCGGGGAGCAATCAGGGTTAGGTGCTTTGCTCAAGGGCACTTCAGTTGCTACCTGCCGATGCTGGAATCGAACCAGCAACCTACTGATTACAAGGCCAACTCCTAACCAGTAGATCACAACTGCCCCTGTAGTTTGTAAAAGTTGTTTGCCACAACTGCAAACTACTTTTGCTCATATTTGTCATATTTTGGCACAATGCTTAAATTTGTCACAAATATGTTCCCAATATATGGTTAACCACAAATATATCTATATACATTTTATACATTATCCTTATGTACGGTATTACGTTACTACACTGACTGCCATTTACTGCATTGCATTGCCTACAGTAGCCTTAAATAATACCTAACCTTTTTTGATATGATTAACAACAATCAGTAGTCAGTGTGGCCTGAAAAGTGGTTGAAAAGTTCAATAATTTATGAGGGGGAATAATTTACATTTTGATGCAAGATTACAATGACATTTTTATTATCTTTCATTGATGAATATTTGACCAGTAATGTGTGGAAAAAAGTCAATAGGGTAAATTTCGATTCCTTAGTTTTGATTGTTTGAACTCAAAATTCTTTTGAAATCTACAAAAATAATGAAAATATCTCAGCAATTCAGTCACATGTTACTGTGCTCCCAAAAAAATGTTTACAATTTGTGGAGTTAAGAGGTGCGAAGTTAAACCTTAGAAACATGTCACTGGTTTTGTTTTCACATGGAATAACATGAATAGTAATCAGACAGGCTGTAAAGATGCACAGTTTATTCACTGTCAGAGAAAGTACATTTCTCATTGCTTTTTGACCCAAGAACGACCTCTATTCCAGCTGTCTTTACAAATCATGTGTGCATACTAACTGAGAGGGTATGATTTAAAGACTTCCTATACGTACACACAGGGTAGAACAAAGTTTACAAAATTTGCCCAGCCGATGCAGTCATGTTTGACTACATTTAGACTGTCGACCAATTCAGATTTATTTGACCAACCTTGGCACAAACCTGGTTGCATGAGTGTAAACAGCAAAAACACATATATGTCTGTGATTCCTCATTATTTGGGATTTTTAGTTATAGCCTGGTCGTTGGTTGTCAGTCAATATTCTGTGCTCAGGTACATTGCTGCATATGTATTGAATCCTTTGCATTTACCTGAAATAATTATTTCTCATTTACTTAACCCAGATGTATTTAGATATGTAGTGGAAAATAACTAAATGTGTCAGAATTCAGTTGGGTGGGCCCTACACTATAAATCCAGCCTCGGAAGTCTATTTTAAACTGGAAAATGAGTCAAAAAGTTTGTGTTCCCCTTGTTCTGAACATTAGGGGAAGACTTTCAGATTGATTTCAGTCTCTGCCTTGAAATTCTACAACTTTCACGTAATTTATAGTTAAACGATTCTTCTCAGGTGTTTTCCGTCTGCTTGGGAAAATCGGCGTGGATACCACATTGTTAAAGAGTATGTGGAAAGAATCTTGGCTTTAAAATGTAAGCGACAGGCAATAAGGTGCTAACGCGTAAAGGTGATGAATAATTTACAAAGCCGCAGACTTACAGCTGATGTAATGCGACAGTTCGTTCAAATTCATGTCAAGGCGATCCTCTTCCTCTTATTCTTCAATCAAAAAAGGAGATTCAACTTGTTCAAGGAGCAAAGGCTAAAAGCAAGAACACGAATCAAAACGCTCAGCTATGTTACGCTAATGGCATTGATTAACGTGCATTCTGGCAGATGTTTCCAGTAGTACACCTCGCTAGCTGAGAGACCGTCAAAGTAATGAGTATCGATTGGGATTTGTCACACTGAAGCTCTTGGAAGCAGTCTTAGGCTTGGTTGGAGACGTTAGTGGAACCAGAGAATGGATTCTAGCATTCACCCAAACTCCTCTTCAAAAATCTGCAGTTTGACTGCAGTCAGTTTATACGTTCTGGATGTAAAACTGTGGCAGGGTTCAGCATTCTCTGCCAATGGGGTGGTGAAGGAAATTGTCTCTTTATTTAGGAATGAGATCTACTGCACAGTACTGCATCGGTACATTGCACTTAGAATATGGTTGTGAAAAATACAGCATTTATCTTGTTGAGATATCTTATGCAACTTTTACAAGTACCCTAGCAATGCTTTACCACATTTTTGTGTAACCTCAGAAAAGTTATGTAAAACTGAACACACAGGATTTATATAGGCTTACATTAGAAAAGCTTGTCAGACATTATGGTTCGAATTAGAGCTTAGCTAGGGGTCAGATAACCTTTATAAGAACTCAATTTTTGTAATAGCTCTTAAAAGCATGAAATGAGCAATATCGTTACCTGTCTGCCGCTTTTGACCTTTCAGTTTATGCGTCTGAAGGACAGCCAATGGCTTTCTGTCATTTTGTCACTTTTGTGATGCCATCAGCTAATCAGCACCTCCCAGAGTAATAAGTCATATTACATGTGCAGCTCAGATGATTGGCTAAAAAAATTCATGTCAGAGTTTTTTCTAAGTGGGCGGGTCTTGACCAGAAGTGAAAAGGGCAACTTGTGATAATCACACAAGTCTCTCAGACAGACTATATGATAAACATGGGAGAGGAAGATATATACATTCCTGAGGAACGGACGGGCTGCCAGCTGGGTGGGGTAACAAGCGAGGTTGGCAAGCAAGCCTGGTATCCCTCCCTCAGGGAGACAGCAGATGTGTTTAATTTATCACCTGAATTGCTGAGATGCAACTGATGTCAAGTGGAACAGTACCGGCTCCAGTGTGTATTAACAGGGACAAATAGATGTGCCAAAAAGAGGCA
This sequence comes from Ambastaia sidthimunki, assembly GCA_036877625.1. NCBI lineage: Eukaryota > Metazoa > Chordata > Actinopteri > Cypriniformes > Botiidae > Ambastaia > Ambastaia sidthimunki. The sequence goes on along the minus strand of JAZGTK010000020.1, from coordinate 62,113 downwards.
GAGGAAGCGAGAGGAAAAATTGTCAACTGGAATGTTTTCGGAGAGTAAACTCTAAGAATCTATGCTTTTTCCTGAGCATACTACAGAAAATAACTTTGACTCACTGTTTTGTTTATAAAAATGAATGAAAAACATGTTCACAATTATGCACCTATTATTAAAACACTTTATGTAGATACACAATACCAGCACAAATGATTCAAATTAGGCAAGCTTGATTTCACACATCATTGCATTCCAAAACACAGTATGTGGCCCTGTAATTCATAAGGCAACACATTGCATTCTCAGCTTTTCTATAATGCTTGTTTTTGCTTTTGACAGCCTTTTTTTCAAGGTAACTACTGCAATGATGAAGCAACAATAAATAGAATCTCGCAAGTAACAGGTTACTTAAACTGTCAACTTGTTTATTGCCGCCTACCTCAGAATGAAAATGTTCAGTTTAATAGCACTGAGATTGTGTGTTTTTTCCAGATCAACACAAGAGCACAGGTCAACAGGACCGAACACTTAAAATGTGCTTTCCAAACATTTAGGTTTAGAACTTGCATATTTTTGTATAATACTTTTGTAAAAGTCTTTACAATTTTCTGATGGAAACTCTACCCATGTCAAGATCTTGTCTGTCCCTAGTAATATTAACTCATGCCTAGCTTACTAAGTAAACCCGGTTATTTTTGCTTTGTTTACATGACACAAATATAATAGTTTGCAGAGGAATGAGGAAAGTAATTTTTGGATACACTAATGCCAAAGGCATGTGACAATAAATGCAGGTAAAAACTAAACCTGAACCCATATTCTTGTTTGCTCTTGCAATGTTTTGCTAGTTCTAATGGTGACAGGTATTTGAATCTGACACATTCAGCAACGGACTGTGAAACTGGTTATCATGCATGTTGCACATGACGGCCCTTTGATATGACATGCTGTGACATCCATGTTTACCCGAAACAGAGCTGCTTCTTTGAGCACAGTTATGAAATAACTGTAAGATTATGCTGATGTTTTTCACCTGGCTGAGACGTCAACCACCTTTTTGACATTTCATTACATGCTTTTATTAGTACAGTTCCAGCACATGAAATAATAGTTCTTTTATGGTGAAGCATTTACAGTGTGCTACAACTATCAGTATTCTTTTTGAATAATACACCTTTACCTTTGTAAGTATTCATCTTGACCCTCACAGATACAATTGTGCATTTCAACAAGATGTAATTAAGTTACAAGCTAAGCCATAAATATTTATGCCGCACAGTCAATTGTGAGATTAAACTCAACCACGTACAGTTAAAGGAATTTGCACTCCAACCACATGTGCAGGCAAGTGATAAGACAGCTAAATAGCTGACTAAACATGTCACTTAATATGCAATATGTTATTAAATGTTGATAGCATGATTAATGCTCTCCAAACAGCATGTTTTACCTTTAGTGAACTCTTCATTGTCATGTCACTTCATGTGTATAATAGTGCAATTACGTTTTTACACAATTACGTGTAATTCAGGCCTCTGGACCTCTGTTAACCTAAAAGTCTAAATAATATCTTAATATCTTGCAATTGCATATACTTTTTTCAATCCAATACTTTGCGGTGAATTGTTATTTTGCAGACCACACTGTGTTTTTTTTTGTGAACAACAATGCTTTTGTGATGGAATAAAAAATCTGTAAATAAATAAATATGCTTCAACTATTGGAACTTTTGTCTGGGCAGCTTGAAGCAGCCGTTAGAAATGAAGACCAATAGAAATGTCAGGCTCTATTGTTGCCAATGTTCTTGCCAATTTACCAGAGCTAGAAAAATCATCAGCTGTACACTGTTCTCCAACTGTCCGCTTTACCGTTTTTTTTTTTTTATATTTTGAGGGAAAGGTTGTCAGACTCTTGTCTCAACAAGCCCAAAAGTGTGTCTCAACAAGTGTCAAAAATGAAGAGATGGTAAGGCAGTAGATATATAGTATATGGTATGTATATATACTGTATATATATATATCCTGCATTAAAATGATGACGTTTGGATTATTAGGGTCATTTTATTTGCCCTCTTCTGAATGCTGTTGGCCTCACTTTTAGAAATACATGTTTAACAGTGAATGTTGCTAGTCTAGGCGTTGAGGGTCTGTGCTGGTACAACTAGCTTACATGTTCAGTCTTCTGTGAGATGGTAATGGTTTTAATGGTTTTACTTGTGTATGGGTAAAATTCTTAGGGGTAGGTTCTGTTTACGATTTGGTATATGGCAAATAATAAATGAATTTGAATAGTGAACAATAATGAATTGTCTATGAAATATTATTCAAATAATATTTCAAATGTTATTTGAGTGTTTCTAGTATTCAGATGGGCTTGATTCATCATTTTATAGACAGTATTTTTAAAACCTGAGACACAGGAATGACTCTTTCTGGTACATTTGACCTTTTGTCTGGTGAAGAGCTTTTGTCATTATTAGACTGCGTATTTTTAGCTTCCAAAAAGTGGCAATTACTTTTTGGAAATTGTTTCACTTATTGTTGTAATTTACCCAATGAAATGGCATGAGGTAGTTCAAGGGCAGGGTAATATTTTTACAGTTAATAATGAAAGGATTTTTAACATGATTTAAGCATAGTTTAATTAGATTTTTAAAATCCCAAAAGCACAGGTACGTCACTGTACTTTATCAGTACATTCTTATTGTATATCACAATTATATTTGCGTACAAACATCAAAAATGTCTTATAAAAGTAATATTCCAGTTCTGGATGCTGATTGGTTATATTAGTATGACCATAGAAGTATGACCTCTTGACCTTTTATGTGACTGTGTAGTACCCATTGCAGACTGTTTTTGCTGCATAGCTATTACAGTTTTACATGTCAGATTCTCTATCTTATCACAATCAAACAGAACCAGATAAATAACACTCCTAAATAATAATAAAGGGTTTTATCACAAAAGCACAAAGTGTAAAATTTGTGTAAAATATACAATAATTTCCTCTGTATAAAGATCTAATTATAATAACTCACCTAATTAGAGTTCTGAAATTACTTGTTGTTGATGTACAGGTTGGTGGAGATTACGCACACACTCATACACACACAAGCACAGTTTCTCTGTAACATGAATAGAGTTGAGGTTAAGGAGTATAGAGTTAAAGTTGCAGTTAAGGAGTCAGGCTTGTAATCAGTAGGTTGCTGGTTCGATTCCAGCGCCGGCAGGTAGCAACTGAAGTGCCCTTGAGCAAGGCACCTAACCCCCAATGCAGGGATAGCTGCCCACTGCTCCGGGTGTGTGTGTGTTCATGACTTGCAGTGTGTGTTCACTCCTCATGAAGGATGGGTTAAATGCAGAGGTCACATTTTGGTTATGGGTAACCATAACTGACCAAAACATGTCACTTTCACTTTTACTAAAGCACCATCACGATGAGACAGCAGTCTTTATTAAGTAGCTTGCGTTTTAGTCTGTTGTTGTTGGCCTTACATAAAGTAATGAGCTAACCTACAAAACTAAAATAATATTAAAGGGATAGTTCACCCAAAAATGTAAATTCTTTAATCACATACTCACCCTCATGTTAGTTCAAACCTTCATGACTTTTTGCTTTTTAGGAACACAAATAAAGATATTTTAAAGTATGTTGGTAACAACACCTTTTTGGATGAACTAACAGTTTAATTAAAAATCACAAAATATGTTGCTTCCGAAATACTCTCTAAAAGTTCTTTCAAAGTCATCAAAAATGCTCTTGCAGTGATGTTAGTAGAATGATTTTTAATGTTATATATTATATATCGAAAACATTATTCTAAATTCGGTATTGGAATGTTTAATTAACAATAACCAGTACAACCAAGCAATAATGTTAATTAAAAAAACGTAAACACATTATTTCTCTGTTTGAATGTACAAAACATGCCTTAAACCACTTAAGCAGACTGTAAAAGGCACCCATTTTATAGAAAGATACAGCTGATAGAACAGAGCACATTGTTCAGGACCTGAGCCCCCTGTTAAAATAAGACTCTACAGGCTCAGACATAACACTGTCCAGGTAGATGAGCCCTGGGTTGTCTGAGCGATTCCACTTCTTTGGGTTCATCTTGTCAAGGGATTAGCCAGTGTCTGTGATCACACAGAGTACAGGACATTTCCCTACCAGTTCCACCAAACGCTGTATTTCTTTGTACCCATTTCATGCTTAAATAAATAACTCCAAATGTGGGGCAGTGCCCCACAATCCTTCCTCTCTCCTCCCCACATCCGCTGTTTTCCGTCTCCGTGTGGATGAGCACAAGCACTGTCTTTTTAGAGGGTGGGGCGATGGATTATGTTAAGCCTAAACTCGGAGAGGCCAGCCCTTATCTTGCCGGCAGCAGCTCAGTGCACTAGAGAGAGTCAAAGATAGAGAGTAAAAAAGAGAGAGAGACTGGGAGAGAGAGGTTTGGAAGATGCTGTGGGGTTTCAGGCGAAAGACAAAAGCCAGTAAGCATGGCGGGAATACACAATATATCCATTCGCTTCCCACTTTTTCCATCCACTCATTTGCTCATCTTTGTTTTCATAGATATAATAAAATAGTTTTAAAACAGATGTATGTGTGTTTGCGTATGGGCATTAATCAGGGTAGTTTCATATTCCTTCTGATGCAAATTACAACAAGGATGTTTTTTTGGTTCACAATTTATTTGTTTATATGGATTTTGAATATGTATGATATAGTTACTCTAGATGTCACAATATGGTTTTAACAGTGTTAAATAGCTCAATGTTTTAAGATATGCACAGGATTGGTCTTGAGAATTGGTATTGACTTTTGTGCCACCATTGCTCACGTAATTGTAACCATCACGTAATTTGTGACCATCTGCCAATTATTGGCTTCGCTTTGACAGAACAATGTCAAAGTTGAAATTGTATGAATCTTGAGCATCACATTCCAATACTTGACCTGTGCACAACACAGCTTTTGTGGTGGTGATGTAATTTGTTCTATAAAGTTCAATACATTGGGATACTGTGTAAAGAGTCAAACACCATAGATTTCTTGAGCAGTTACAGTACCTGTTTCAGACTCTAAGACAAAATGTTTTCTATTCAGTCATCATCTTCAGCCTGAGGAAGCTAGACTAAAGTGGATACAAAGACCCTTAAAGTTAAAATGAAATGGCATTGGTAACTCATTTCACTCCCGTATTGTAACATATTTTAGCTAGAATAGAATATTCAACTTGAAAAAAACATGTATAAAGGCCTCAGGATCTATTGCATTTTCTATTGGGTGTTTGGAAAGTTCTAGTAAAAATTGTAGTTTTAAAGACAGCCTTAGATCTCATCAGACATGACATCATTATTATAGACAACAGCAAACTTGTGTTAGACCCTTTTACCTGGGACACAGCCACTGTGTCCTTTCCCCAGCTGATTCTATCAATTGTCAAAATTTCCATTATGTGTGCAATATTCATAATTGCCATGCCATAATTGTAACCCATCCCCTTCCTCTCTATTTCCTGGCTGAAATCATTCCTACGGTTGGCCTGGACAATAGGTGGACAGCAGCAGGAACAAGGCCCCACTATATCAGACTGCCACCCTATTCACCTAGCCTAATTATTTTCGCCCTCTGGGGGTTGCAATTCTGTGAGAAGCTGGGGCCCCTGGGTCCATTATGGAACTCCGATTTCCGAACTGCTTTTACACAAGTAACTGAACTTTGAGGGACTCCTAGAAACAGCAGAATGCACCTAAATGCATCTCAATGAACACAACACAAGCACTTTTGGGACTACTTAGCTGCTAGCAAGTTGTTAGGCAGTCATACATAGTATACACGCTCATATCCACTTCCAAAACTAGTGATTTATGATTTTAAAAACTTGTTAAAAATAACATCTCACTGGGAGGTCAGTTCAGTGTGGCAGAGTATACAGTTACTGGATTGCTAGTATTTGTTGTTAAGCCTCATTAATTTGAATGTTGCTTAAAGCTCAACTATGAACTCCATAAAACGTGAGCTATGATTTATTGGGCACTCTCAGCAGTCAGCCGTAGTTATCAAACACCATGAGACTAAGAGATTTTTCTTTATGGGTAAGTCGTACACAGGGTTTTGGAAATATTAATCATAGAAACTAGCGCATGTCATTTGGAGAAGAAACAGTCTTCAAAAAATGCTTACAAAGTCCCAGACTTCTGTCAAACAATACAACTCCTTTAAAGAGTGAGTTACTCTGAGAAATGGGCTGCTAAAACTTGTCCTGTTTATTTTCCTCAAAGACCAAATTTTCCTTCTGTACCAGGAAACAGCGAGTTTTAATCTAGTGAATCCACAGTGTTCTTCAAAGAACTCTGTGGAAGCTCACCTTAACCCAAATTCCTAGTTACACACGTTCGTTTCTACAATAAGACAGTGTATCCGCAAGAAGCGTATGTTGGAATATTGGCATTTGAGGTGTTCCCTAGCCAAGGTAAATGAGGAGGTGGCAGGGGTACTATGAAAGATCTACAGGACAATGGGTCTTTCTTAGTAACTATCCTGATCCTATCAGGTCATTCCTGGCCATGTAGATGAAAGCATGTCCATAATTGGAGGTGGAAGGGGGGCTGACGGACATAATGAAAGCTAAGAGAGAAAGTAAGAGAAGAAGTGGAACAGAAATACTTTAAATTCCCTTAAATAAGGCCGATGAAAACAGCAGTTGGGTATGCCAGGTTCTTCTACCCATTCAATCAAAGTATGGCTTGACTGACAACACAGCGACACTAGACTCCAATGATAATGACCTGTGATTGCTGAATGCTTTGTCTCTGTACAGTTTTTTCAGACCTTATCCTGGACTTGACCCATAACTTAGGTTACACATAGAGGTATTCTTAAGAGGTATATCTTAATTTTGCTCATAATGAACTGGCCAACAACTGGCCCTAATGGTCAGCTTGTGCTTTACGCAATGAGGGCGCTGGTGTTCAGCTAAACTTTCAGTCTCTGGTTATTTTCCTGAGGTTTTGGAGGTTCTGGCTGTCTGAGGCACCAGAAGACTGGCCTCACCATTCTGATCCATAATCCAGCCCTGAAGGTTACACTGAAGAGAGATGGACTCAAAAAAGCTAAAGCTTACATGAAACAGCAACAGATTATACTTCCTAGTGTGATGTATTTTGGAGCAGAACAAGATAATAATCTAGAAAACACTATTTATATGAAATTGATAGAATTGTGAAGTTTGCTAAAATAATGCCCAAACAGCTAACAATTTAATTTTTAGAGAAAGAAATGCATAGAGGTTTGAAATTGGAGTTAAGTAAATCAGAATTTTCATTTTTGGGGTAAAGCCTTCTTACAGCCTTTCATGTAAAATGCCTAAAATAATTTTTTTTTCTCAACATTTACACTACTTGGGGGGTATATCTAGCTCATTTTCCTCCTTTAGAGTCAATACAGCGAACGTCCTCCATTATCACCTGGAATGTCAAGGAGAAACGCAAACAGTTATCGCCTCTAATCTCCAAAGCTCAGTTTCTTGGTTTCTTGTACTGACTTCATAAAACTGTGCAATAAAAGAGCTTTTAACCCCTTTTCCAAGTGCTACACTTAGATCTAGCTGAGCTATAAATCCAGAAGATTGTGCATCAAAGAAGCCACAATGACAATACAGCTAGCTTAAATTCCAAAGAGAGAGAGAGAGAGAGAGAAAGAGGCACACGGTAGGCTGGTCAGGTTAAAAATCAAGCTTCAGTGGTTGTGGATGTATCACATGTCTTGTCTGTAAATGTTACATTGTGCCTGGTAGAGAAATCATTCTTGTCTTTCTACAAACATGCACTACAAAGATAACAGGTAGTAGGGTACATTCTACCTCTATGTTAAATAAACTAGGTAAAAACTAACAACCTACAGCTAACATTATTAACATAACTAATGCAAGTATCAAATAATCTTTAAAAAATGTATTGATGCATGATTGTCTAAAACATGATGTTGTGGGCAGTTGCAACAGGCATTGCTACAGTTTGTGGTTGCTAGGGTGTACAGAGTGTTTTCTGAGTTTTTCTGTGTAGTTTCTTACTAGCTCAGGTCAAAAGTCTCTGATGTTCTGGTTCCTAGAAAGGACTCAGGGCTTTTTTTCAGTCCAAGGCTATATAATCTTTTCAGCCTTTTTATCATCCACCAGATGAAAAGCAACAGATTGCCTGGGAAAGTAGTAGCACACCTCTTCTGGAAAATCTTAATGATTTGACATACAATTAATCATTTTTGCATAAAAAGGTAATATTTTCAAATCTATAACTTATTATTAGCACTAAAGCATGCCTTTGAACGTGAACAATAATTAACAAAGGAGCTATGAAAGGAAAGACTAATGCAAGCAGAAAAAAATGGAGAATGGTTCCAAATGTCATGTTCATTTCCTGGTATCTACAATAATCAAATCCTATTGCAAACACAGAGCTAATTTATTAAGCAGCAACAAAATCCTCACAATGTCACAGCAAGACAGACTGTGATAATTATTTGGAGACTCCTTCACCTGTGACAGGCAGCTTAAGAGGCCCCATATATCCGCAAAGCAATCGCCTCGAAATGCTCGCTCCCTCTCGGTTACTATAACGGCTGCCGTGTTACAATCTGCCCCCTAATCCCCAGCCTTGTTCGCTTCAGAGACCTCTGACAGTTACAGCCGTTGGTTTGGCAAGAGGCTTCATTTCCAGCCCTGCAAAAAACCAGCAAGCACCCTCCATCCAAATGAACTCCTTTCTCATGGGCGTAGAAATTCCTCCCCCTTCCTCCCCAAAACGAATATGTCTTGTTCAGTCAAGGGTGAAAATTAAACTCCTATTGTACACTACTTATTACAAATTGTATGAGCCCCTTCAAACTTCTGAGTCAGTCAGGTGCCAATAACTACATTTGCATTTTGTGAAGCGATGAAGAGTAGGAAAGCTTTTTAGGAAAGTGTCAAAAATCTGACAGGCTTTGGTAGAACACATTCATTACCGATGCGGTTCATTTTAAGGGTAACATTTATTTGGTAATATGAAGTACTTTTATGATTTACAGCAACATGGATTGTATTTAGTAGAGAAATGGTTGCAGATGTCTCTTGAGGTTTGAGAAGTATATCCTCTTTCAGTGGCATGACCTTCATTGATACATTTTAACGTCCCGCTGAGTATATAAGCTTCCATTCAGTAAAGCGTACCTCAACATCCATATCAAAATGATTCTGACTGGTTTAATCTTATTCACCCCACAACACTGGCAAAGCTGAGACAAGAACATTTGAACCCAACTTCTGTTGCACTTTAAACCAATAAAAGGACATCCGATCATGATGTGCGGTGACGGTAGCCATGCTGCTGATATACAACAGCATCAGCATTATGAGCTAAAGTATGTAATACTTCAGCTGGCGGTCAGTGCAGAAATATTAGCCGCGGCTCACGCGGGCAGAGAACAAGTGATTGAATGGCCTCTGCGATCCAAGAAAGCCTCTGAAAGTAGGACAGATGTAACCCAAACCCTGAGTAAAAGACAACAGTGCTTGTTAGTTTAGGAAAAAAATACGATCACATAAAATGAGAGCGCCATGGCTACTCAAGTCAAACTTTTTTCTGCTATTCTTGGAGAGGGTTCCAGGAAGCAGTGAGTTTCATCTTGAACAAGCCCTTTTTTGTGTTCTTGTTGCCCTGAATTCCAATAAAGGTCAATAGGAGAACGAGCCAGATATGCCGGAGTCTCGCTCCTTTAGCTTTAACAGTCACAAAGAGCGTCTACGGTTTCACAAGGTGCTTGTGATTGGTTGGTTAAGGTTGGATTGGATATGATGTAAGCTGTGCTTGTTAATCAGTTGTACTGTTTGGCATTTGCTGATACTGTCTTAATCCTAATTGACTGCTTTACAGGATGCACATATATTCAGAGTCTTGATGCGGATGCAGAGCACAGAGAGAGATTTCCTAACAACAGAACAAGTAAGTAAGTGTGGATTTTATATGTCTCTGCAAACCTAAGCCACTGTGAGTGTGGGCACATGAGCTGTAAAGGTGACTGACACTTCTTTTTACACCAGGCGAAAAGACACCGTAATGAACCTCATGCATCCAACTGAAATTTCAAACAGCCTTGAACCGCACAAAAGGCGGCCTGCCAACCTCTCGTGCAGCCTACTGCCATGTGGCGGAGCGGAGACGACACCCCCTTCTGTTTCTCTCTCGCTCCGTTCAACCCTTGTCCACCCCCACGTGTAACACTGTCTTTTGGAGCTGTACGACAGTTTCGCACTGAGAGGTTCAGAGAGGCACACTTAATCCACTACGGTGTCTACATGTTACTCTCCTGTTCGCCAACACATCCTCTACCTCTCTTTCACTGTGGCTGCACTGAGCACGTGCAGCATAACAGAATTTGATAAATCTGGATCACGTTTGTCATAATCGTGGGCTGCTAAAAATCTATACCTATTTACATTGTGATATGCTTTGGATAAAAGCATCTGTTCGTTTACATTTTTTTTCTTTAGTGTATTTCACAATTTTGGCTTGGTTTCCTTACAGAAAATACATTTTAGAAAAAACTGTTGAAACACAAGAATAAGGAAAAAGAAATTATACAAAACAATGCATAGAATATATAAAAGTTGTTTATCAATAAAGTCGACTACACTGCCTGTGTTTAATGATGTCACAGATATTAATGTTAAAGCTGGTGATATTATGCTGATGTTCTTAATTTACTGTTAGTGAAGTCTAACCTCACGCTTACATCTGATTGGTACGTTGTTAGTAAAAGTTCATAAGTACAGCATAGTTGCAGTGGACGAAAATGTTAGTCATCACGACACAACACAACAATGTTCCATCGTAGACTTGTTTCTCTCGCTCCATTTAAACTACACAGGTGTATAAATTAAACCTGTCTGCCTCCATTAATCACCAGCTCTCTGTTTAGCCCTGTTTGCCAATTTGATATCATAACATTGGCATGCAAAAATAGGCTGTTTCTTCCACTTGTCCGTTCGGACTAATGCCTCATTAACAATTATATTCACCATATTAGCAGATTAGCATACAAGCTGACCTTCTCTGGAGTCTAGCCAAAGCAAAGACCGCCTCTTTCCTGTTGCCGTCACCAGGGAAGGTGTTTTACTATTGGTTCACACACAGACGCACACACACTGTCGTGGACTTCCATACAGAGTATCCAGTGATTAATCACACTGGCCCCATCAACCAGTACCATCCATATTTAACTTAGATTTACTGCAAATGAGAAAATATTTCAAAGATCTCAGAGCAAAATGAACGTACAGTGGAGACGGTACATTTCACCCAGCTGTAGCGGTCACAAGATGGTGTGGGAGGCGTGTGTGAGTTTGTGTAATTGTACGCCAGCAGATTACTCCTTGCACCGTGGAGAGATCTGGTTTGTGTTCCTTCGTCTTTTATCTCTGCTTAAATATGTGCAAGTTTTTCCCAAGTCATCCATCAGGCTGCTGTTGAATATGTGAGAACAGAGATGATGTTGAACATGACACAAGAGCATGCCAAGTTGCTTAGGAGAAGGAGAACAACCAAGATAGAAAATTTGAATTATAAACACTTGGTTGAGAGTCAGGCCAAAGGATAAACATGATAAAGACGTTAATGCGCTTTTATGATCCGATCCAACAAACAAAAAATTCTCAGACTGATCTGTTGTGACACATTTCAGTGTAAGGATCAACAGTATTTACTTTTGTGTCTAGACCTGTAAAATACTTTTATTTAAAGTAAAATACTTTTAAAAAGAAGTTAAACACAACTGCATAAAATACCATAACACAATACACCTCTTTCACAAAGGAAAAATTCAGTTTAATATTTTATGTAGGACTGACAGTAAAAATGTTAAAATGGTCATTATTACTGTGTAATGTGTTACTACATAAAGCTACGGCTTAATGTTGAAAAGCCTGATAATTAAGTTTTGGGACTTTTTTATGTTCAGCATCATCAGATACAAACCTTCTTCTAAGGACAGATAGACAAAGTTTTCAGCTTAGCTGAAAAAGAGGCGCCATCTATTGTATCTCTATACATTTGGTTGTTGATGTCTCCTCCCATGAGCCCCTCCCATTGAATTTACCAGAATAAATTAGCCTTTGGTTCAGTCACATACTTATTCAATGTTTCAATATTCATTATGCTCTGAATACAGACTTAATCATACATATAAGCAAATTTCTAAAATTTCTATAAACTTGACATCACTTGGCACAAGATTTTTTCTTCGCATCATCTTGGATTGTCTTGGAATCCTTTTTTGTCATTTACCCATAAACACAAGAAAGTCCCACAACCCATGACACAAGCAATGATGAAGACAAAACTCAACAGATCTGAATGTTTTCACACAGAATTGTGATTTGCACCAGCAATCTATCACTGATAACTGGTGTCAGATGTGTTTTAGCAGTTATGGAATGTATTTGAGGATTAGGGAGTGTGGACGCTTTGGCTATCAGTGTCTTGTTGAGTGTGGGGCTGTTTCCACTGGACGGCTGCTTTGTTAGTACAGTTTGTCAGAGGGTGTGAGACATTGTGTCTCTGCGAGAGAGCCAGTCGTCTGGCCACACTCAACAACACAACAATTTCTAAAGTGCAGGGAGAAACAGGCCAGCGACCCTGTTATCTTTCTTGGAAAGACACTTTATTTATGAGTCCAGGAATTCATAGCCATTTCAAGAGGGTGACATTGTCTGACATCAAACGACTCAAAGTCAGTCAAGTAAAAAAATGGCTACCGCAGAATGTGCGCTTTGCACGCGTGCCATTTGGTTCAGTTCAGATATGGTGAATAAAACATTACGCTTTGTATTTGCCTGTTCTCGTCTGTTTTCATATTGAGCTGTAAATGACTGTAATTAAGCAATTAAGAAGTCAGAGATTAATTAGGAGACAATCTATTTTCATTTTCCAAAGGAAGAGCGGCACAATGTGTGGAGATTCCCAAAGTGTGCTCCTGATAAAAATAATGAATGAAGCCAATTTATCAGAGGATTGTCAGTGGAAACGGAAATATAATTGTTTAAAAACGCTTTCTGCTCGTCCAATCATATCCGTTGCATTTTCATTATGGCTTAATTAACATGATTTTACTTATAACTAATAGTGCTGCTAGATTCACAATGGTAACAAAGACAGTGAGACTTGCTATTTAAAGGAGAGATGTCATAGTTTGTGTGCACACTGTTGTTGTTTTTTTAGTTGAAAAAAATATTTTCTCATGAGTGTTTGTAAATTGCTATACTAAACTTAATTTTGACATTTTAGGTAGAAACTCTACAGCGCTATGGTGTTGTGGGTGCTTGCCAGGGCGTTGCTAAGGTACAGCCTGTTTCTAAGGTGTTTTTAGTGCATTGCTGTGTGGTAGAGTATTTTGGGTGGTTGCTTATTCTGGCCCAATAACACATTATGATATTCTGGTCCCTAGATATGGTACATAAGCCACATGTTTTGAGATATAATTCATGTCTATACCACAAACAGTGCATTCAGTACTTAGATAGAAGTACTTAATAGAAGTTCTAAGATTCATTTTTTTTCAGTTTCAGGGCAATGTTTTTGTGGTGTAGGTTTGATGTAAAATTACCTAATTAAAATATAAATTAATATTAGCCATTAAAATCTGTTATTTGCAGACATTACTATCCTGACAAATTTGACAATTGGACATTGTTGAGATCTCTGAAATTTAACCCCATTTGCTGTCTAAAAAAACACAGCAGAGAATTTTCTCTTTGCTATTGGTCAGATTGTAACCTCCACAAAATCTCAAAATCTCAAAATTAAAAAGAATAAAACAAAACGAGATTAATACAGATCAGTTCTGTGTAGGGCTCATAAATATAATTAGCCTATATTAATATATTCCATAAGCAATATTGTACCATCACGCTTTTGTCTAAAATCTAAAGAAAAAGTTACTGAAATAAAAACAGAGCACTGTTCACTTAAATACTCAAGTGTGTTTAAGTATGTTTAAGGATACTATAAATTACTGAAAGGCAATATTTTACATCCCACACTCACTTCCACTGAGAATTCTGAACAGATACTGCAGCTGCGTTTCTTTGTATGATATACCACATATAGTTTATAGTCTATAGTTTCATATTGTATGGGATTTGCTGATTTGGTTTTACAAATAGCAGTTTGTAATTATGTTAAATGCATTGTGTTGTACCATGTTTTTGTTTCAGATTTTCCCATGCATTTTGAATCCAATAAAATGATGTAATGTTATTTCATTCAGCCGATTGGTTTAATTTAGACTCCCGTGGACTTGAAACAGACCCTACGGGACGCCATCAAATGTTTCTACATTGCAAACAACCATCTCACTTCAAAACCATGGATAAGAACTGAATAAAAAGGAAATTGAAATTGAGCCCCTGGTATAAAAAAAGTAAAAGCCATTCCTTCAGCCTGAGAGATTTTGATACAATCTGGCTAACAGCTACTTTTTTCCCTCAGTGTATTTCCAAAGGGGTGGAAACTCCTGGAACAAAACTGAGGCCTGGCAGTACGGATTTGAGCTTTGTCCAGCAGCCTAGGAGAGACCATGTTGGACCATCCAAACTCCCAGGTGACAAGCAAGCATGACAATTTCACTGCAGCATGCTAATGAAAAGTTTGAGCCATTTTGTTATTCCGGGCCCCGGGATGTGTGCATAGTGCAATTCTGTGACAGCAGAGAGGTCAAAACATTGTGTTTGAGTGTCAGCTCAAGTTAATGTACCGTAATGATCGTTTGAACTGGGCAGAGCATCCCACTGTGTCATAGAAAGTCTGTTTGGAGTGGCATAGCTAATTATGTGGTGCATGAGTCATATGTTTGATTCAAGTCCAGCTAAAATAACCATCCCCTAGATATCACAACATCAAAATATCAGCTAGCCTCCCACGGTTAGCTGTCAACCTCACAGGTTTAGCCATTGTATCTTGAGATGAAATGGTTTCACATTTTCTAATTTTCCCGCCAGACCTCCAGCAGGGTTAATGAATGTCCCAATGGCCTCCACAACTAACCTAGTGATTAAAACAGTGTTTCTCATAAGCTGTCGTCAACTTGCCCGTCGTGAACAGTGTGACCACCTGCAACCAACTGTATAGGTTTTTTTAAGCCAGTTTTAACAGTTTGATTTCCCAGAATGATTTTTGTTTAACGTCGTCTAAGGCCGTATTGAATTATGTGTCTGTCACATCTATAAGCTACACCATATTTCCTTTTCACTGCAAGAGCCCAGAGTTCAGGATCAGATTTCCCTGTATGTTGGCATTTAATGCGTCCTCTTGCTCCTTCCTCGTCCACCGTATGTATATTCCACCATCCAAATTCCCGGGACTGTTGAGTGCATAAATTGAGTGTCAAATGTTTTCACGTCCCTCTTTTTTTTTTTTTTTAGGAGCTCATTGATGTCCACAGAACAATCAATCAAGCGTTTAGCGCTGAGAAAGTATCTTTCAGGCATTTCAAAGGAAGGCCACTAAATTTCCCAAGAGGGATACCTAAAACTGCCTGTCTATGGACATAAAAATCTATTCAGTGCTTTACTGTCACAATAATAGAATATCTTTGAATTATCGCTGCTAGGAGGCTTTTCTCAGTAAATACTGTTAAATGCACTTATTGTAATTTGATTGTGATAGAAATGTTGGTTTCACTTCATTTCAATAGTCCACTTTCCTAACAGTCCATTCTCCTAACTATACTACGTCAACTACTAGTCATTAGAGTATTAGTAGACTGTTAGGTTATTGGAATGGCTATTGGAATAAGTCCACATACTTGCAAAAGTTACTTATAGTCAGTAGAATGTCTGTTGGGGTACAATCACAATAACATGTTATCAGATATTAAGCAGACAGTCTTCTAATACTCTACTAATGCTCTAATGACTGGAAGTCATCTATCTATTTGTCTGCTGATATCTGGCAGGAATGTTTTTTGCATACCATTTATTTATTTGCTTGTTTATTTTTGGACTACCCTACCAGATCTCATGCGAATGATACTATTTCAGGAGGTGGGGATTTTTACATAAATCATACAACATGTACAATTATTAGAAAACCAGCAAGCATGAGGATCTACCCTCTAAACATAAACCGGGACGAAAGCAGATCATATAAAAACAATTCATTTGAATTTGCCACCAATTTGCTAACACAAAATTGTTTTGTCATGAGATTGCATTGGAATAACATAAATACCATTTCTTTTACCATCTTACACTATCTGTTGCAGAAGTCTGTATTGAATGACATTATATTAAATGGGCTGTCAAATCAAGTAAACCCAAATCCATGTTTTTTCACTGTTATAGTACCTAAGGACGAATTTTTAGGAGGTTCTGTTAAGAAGCTCAAATAAGTAGTGTGCATTTCCCTCCATCATCTTTGCATGCCTCATAAATTTCTGTTTGAGTCATCAGCATTTAAAGACCAGTGGAAATCGAGACTATTTTACAAATGGGGCAATTACAAGTAAAGCCTGAACCACGATTAGACTCAGTGTTGGTAATCCACTGAAACAGAGAGAGACTGTGTGATATAAGAATAGCTTTCTGGATCATACAGTCCATTTTTTTGCTTTTTTTTTTTAGTTTCTCACATTGAAACGTTGAACACTTGCCTACTGTGGTAACTGATTAAATATTGGAGTCAAGTTTGATTCGTACAGAATGAGACTAAAACCTCCCCTGGTGTTATATATTGATACAGAGAAGTAAATGTTGCCATTGGTATTATTGGTCTTCATTTTGCATGGCCTGTTTTGAGCTTTACTTATTCTCAATGTTGAAACAACCTTTATAATTTTGTCAGATCAAATACATTTGACACATTAGTTGGATTAATACAGTAGATTAGGTTTAGTTGACTACTTTAAAATGTTATGTGGGATTGTGGGGAGTGTTAGAGCCTATGCGATTATCTTGCAATGATTTTAAGACACATTTTATACGGCCTGTCATTAGTTTTAAAAGATCTCTTTTCCACAATTTTTTTAAATCAGAGTTTCTGATTTAAAGGAATAAATAAAAAGTACAAGATTTACCGAGCCATACCACCCACACCCTGAAACAAAATAAAGTTTTTTCGAAAAATACATCCCATCTCGTTAGGTCTATAAAATAAAGTGGTATACTTAAAATGTACAGCCATAATACGGAACCTATGGGAGGGTCTGTTCAGCTGAAGAAAGATATACTGTGTCATATACATAGGTTATATATACTGGGGTTACTGGGATGGCCTGAGGGTGACATTTTCATTTCTTTTCCTTTAAACTTATTTAGAAAGCCTGAAATATATTAAATTTAATATGAATAGATTCAAACTGTCTATTTGATTCTCCTGCAGCATTGTTTATAGAAAGGCCCGTGTGACATCTGCCATGTATTACAATGTTTAGGTAAAAATATTCAGTGTCAGGCCATTTTAATTATTAGTACAATAGTATGTATTATTATATTTTGTGCACAAATAAAAATAATAGATATTCTAGTTTTTATTTTATGAAAAACAGTCTGGAAATCTGCTATTTTTGTAGATGTTTTAACCATATCAGTTATTATATTCTGATCCATAGCAAGTTTATTTCATTTACAGTGAATTTTCCCTGATTGAATTTAAAATTACCCTTTTAAAGCCATTTCAGAGCAAATGCTGAAATATTGAGGGCATTAATGCCATATAAATATTTATTTGATTGTTTACTTTAGGATTAAAGGCTTTAAATTCTATATATAACTGTGTAGCTGTAACTTTAAGGATACAGGATAAACGGTTTAACTTGAGCAGTTTTTAACTGAATCAGTGATAAAGAGGATGTTATTCTGTTATATTTTATTGAGCTAAAACTCTTGATCAAAAATCATGCCAGCATTTCATTAATGTAAGTAATATCAAGCAGCAGGAATTGCTTGGCATTATCTCACCCTTCATCTAAAAAGTTATGAATTTGGCTACAAATGTAATGTTTTTTAATCACATTGATGTTCATGAGTTTTATCTTGTCCATCAGCGGATGCTAATATGGTGCACATCATGAGTCTTCTGTCTCCTGGTGGTTAATCAAACACCGACCGCTAACTTGACACATGTCTTTAACCAGATGCCAACTACCTGGGCCTAGTCTGAATCTGTTCTACCAAAAGCCTGAACATTTCATGCAGAGAATGTTCTCAATGTAGCTTTCTCACAGAGTTCACATTCAAAGCGACTGGTGTGACAACTTTAAATAAAAAATGTGTTTAATTCAAGTGTATGATATTTGAATCTAAATTAATTATATTTAAGATGATTTTGAGGAAAATGTGTCTGAAGCTGTACGTCAAAAAATTGAAATTGGCCATATAATACCAATATAAAACAAATATAATGGGTGCAACTTATAGGATAGTTATAGGATAGCGGGAAAATTACATTTCTGGAAAACTAAAAGTAAGAGTTACGGACCAGGAACGATACATTTTTAAGGCATCATATTTCCATAAGTTGAGAAATTACATTATTAAAATTTTGTCGAACCTGCGTGTGGATTTAAGGAGACAACCACTGTAGATCCATCATTATAAACCATTCTGGGAGTTTGGAAGTGTGGACATTTCAATCTGTATTAAGTATTAATTTCCCGTTCGTGAACAAGAAATTGCCATAAATTGGTCTAGCTAAGTAGTAAAACATGGGTGATGAAAATTGCGACCACCTTAGAAAGAGATCTCACATTAGTCTTAGCGATTATCTTGCACTAAAGACTTTGGATGAGAAATATTGGAAAGTTTACTCTCCTCTGCGTTTGTGTCAGACTATTCGTCTTCATAGCTTCCCTTTTTTACGTCCACAGTGACAAAAATATGTTTACATTAAATATCTCAACAGCAAATAAATCTCCATTTCTTTCTCTTTGGGAGTCGTTTATTTTACAGCTAGCATGTTACAGCTCTGGGAATTTTTGACGGCTCTTGGGGGTCAGAGGTTGTGACTTCTAAGTGAAGTTTATTCTAAAGGACATGTAATCAATATCCAAAAAGGAAAGCTAACCTTGTGATTTAATTTAAAAAGCAAACAACTTTTAGGAATCGGGTCAAACATTTCAAAGAATTATGGCAAAATTAAGCTCCACCTTTGCTAAACTACTAAAAATGATGAGACCTCTGTCATAATAATGAGCTTAGCATTTATGATTTATATTGACGCTACTCTGGTTTACCCTGAAGGTCCAGATAAGGAGATAAAACAAAAGAAACGGTGAGTTGGTAGAAGCGTCAGCAAAGAAAATTTGCGTGCGTCATTTGAGCGTCTGCAATTAGGTTAGCGCTTAGCGATGCGTTGCAGCTGCAGTTCATAAGCTGACAATGCTTCTCTTCAAAGATTTTCTCCCATCATGCCTTTCCAAGCACTGTGTTCTGCTTGAGTTTCTCTTGCTGCAGCTATAATGACTGCTAGAGCTACTTATTTCAGTGGAAAAATTTGGAGTCGGTAATAATTTATTCTGTTTAACAGCATTTAAATCTTGCTCATCCGAGCATGACGACGCACATCAACTTAAACAAGCTCAAGCAAGTCCACCTCAGGGAGGGTGCAACTCTGGTCTGCGGCGAGGCAGCTTTGATATGGCCTCTGTGATCATTTTGAGGCCTGGTGGATGGATCCTTGGATGGGAAGAGTGGAAGGCATGCAGAGCTTTCTCACACCCCAGGGCCTCTGGGGGCCTCTCTGGCCCAGAGTTTTTGGCAGGCGGAGAGACTCCAGCGTTGGTGTCTCCTCGTGGCGCTGTCTGTAGTGCGTCCAGAGCTGGAGCTGTGCTCTTTCAGGGAGTGAGCTGGCTGCAGTTTGATGAGAGGCAGAAAACGAGGCGGTCAAAAGTTGTGTGTGTCTGTGTGTGTGTGGCTGGGGACTGAGGACTTATAGACAGCAGGAACTATCACTCATTCCAAACTGTTTCTGTACAGTCCAGGGCTGCTTCAATACAATCATACAGTCACCTCAAAATGTGTTTGAACACTTAATAATGTTTAAAAATGCACGAATGTGTGTCATCGCATTACATAACAAAGTAGCTAACAAAGTACCATTATTATTAACTTAAGATATCACAAGTACAATTTTCAAGCAAAATACTTTTTCTAAAAAATAATTTTATAAATTAATAGATATTTTGGTCATAATGATGCTGCATGTGAATTTGCATACTGTGAAAGTATATACTGCATTTGATGTAGTATTTCTCAGCCATTGATGCAGTGTGTATGGGGCAGTGTGCAGATGGGTAATATGAATTCATATACAACACCCCCTATTTGGCAGCTCCACAGCACCAGTTCTGGTACGTCATTGGGTAGCAAAGTATAAAATGGATGCACACTTTAGTGTAAGGAGTAAGTTATCCCTGTATTATAAATACTGGGAATTAGGACAAAATACTCATATTTAACATATTGCTTTTGTCATACAAGATAGTGATGGAAGAAGAGCATATTTAGATTGAATATGGGGAGAAAGAAGTATTTGGACACTTGTTAGTGGAACATGTTCTGAACATATTATGTTTTGTATTTATTGTGGAGAGCTATACCTGCCATTACTGCTGTTTCAGTCATGATCCATTGATGATATTATGATAAAAAAATGTGAAGTAAATTGTACTGTGAGGTAGTTGGTGACACCCAGTCATAGAAACATTAAGAAATGCATTAGATGTTCGTTGTAGCTCAGCATGACGTCAGCAAAGATTTGCTTCTGTTTTTGGGATACCCACGTCAGTGTGTATAAAAGTGTGTGAAATGTGACCTGAACATATTTTCTGAGATTCACCCATGTACAGATATGAATGATCTTTTTTTCTGGTGTAGCAAATATTAGCTCAAGCTCATCATTTAAATACAGTCTGGCCTGTGGTAATCCTTTGCCACCGTTTTTGACTTTCTGATCAGTGTTGCTTGAGCTTTACCCTTCTCATTTGTTTTTGCCAGCTTTCCAACAGTCTGCCCAGCAGGTCCTCGCCCCTCCTGTTCCCTCTCATCTCCATTCCAGGCACACACTGCATGAGTCTACAGTGCGTGAAGGCAAGGACAGAGACCACGGCTGCATGAGGGCTAACCTCACTCATTCATATTCACCCTCATCTAGCGGGGGCCGGCGGGGCCGCACACGGATTTTAATCAAGCCCCAGCCGGGTGTGCGAGGTGCTTTTTACTGCCACGGCCAAGTAGTGGGCAGAATTAACATTTAAGAGTACATTAGCCATGCTGAATTTCCAACCTTATTACCACAGGACTGGACATATTCCTGCAATATGTGAAAATATTTCCACTGTCTGCTAGTTCCCTACTTTGATATATCCCAGTTGTGTGAAAATTCATTGATGTAACACACTGTTAAAGGAGTAGTTCACCCAAAAATGATAATTCTGCTAACACTGGCTCACCTTTGTGCTTTTCTAAACCTATATGGATTTCTTTCATTTGTGGAACACAGAAGCTGTTATTTGTAGCAAAATGTCCTAGCTGCTGTTTTCCAATAGAAGTGAATGACGAATTTAATTTCGGTTGTTTCTTACACAAAACTGCCACATAGTACAATGAAGAATTTATATAATAGATGAAGTGTATAGACTATCCCTATCCCTATATAAACTTGACCGTGTTGGTTTCCATCTTTCCATTCTTTAATTGTACAAAATAAGAGCAGTGTTTCTGGACCAGCGGCCTATGTCCTGCCAGGGGTCCTTAACAAACTTCCAAGGGGGCTAAAGATTAAGAACGAAAATAAGATTATTCAAAAAACTCTGCTCATTTTATTCAATCATCACTTTGTTTCGGGACTGCTGTTTTTCTCATCGGTCACTGAACCTGACTTATGGTTGAATAAAAGTGGTAGCTCACAACAGTTGACTATCTTTAATTAATGAACAAAATCGTTTCTCTAAAGAAGAAGAATGTAGTGAGACATAAGACATCTTTCTAGTTATGCCACTAGAATTTTGTATTGAGTAAAAACTTTGTGTATGGACAGTTGAGGGCCGTCAAGTCAAAAGGCTGAGATCCAGTGGAATAGAATTTTGGAATAGAATTTGATATTAATATTTGAAAATGTATATTTTGTTCTGAAAAATTTTAACAACCAAAACAGTGCTGTGATAGTGTATTTCTTCTGTATAATATTTCTTTATTCTGTCATATATGTTTTAAGCCACTGATTTCTGGGTGACGTTGACAAGCTCCATCTGTATGCCCAGTGTGCTACTATGGGAATATGTCACATTAACAACAAGTGACAGAAACCCAACAGAAACTAAAATTAATATATTTGAAACGCTGCTTTTAAATTAGACCCTGTTGACTTCAAGAAGCAGGTCTGTGTGTGAAGCCATTTTGATGTACAGCCTTGATATCCAACATTCTTCCAAAGCGATCTGTGCATTAGTCACAGCTATCCAAGTGGAAATGAACCCTACTTTGGTAGTTGGCTGATGTTGAGAGTCCAAAGCCAAGGGTGACAGTTATAGGGGTGGGTGCCATCCATCTTAGTGCCGAGGTTATGTCGAGCACTGGTGAGGGGGCTTGTGAGACTGTCGCCTTTGTGTCCGGGGGCACTGCTGTTGGACCGGTGGCTAGCGGAACAGCCAGGTCCAGATGGCAGTCCGCCTTCACACCCACATGCTTAAGCCTGGCAGCCCCAGCCTAGCGTGCCATAACTGTGCCCAGTGCATGCCAGCTGTCAGGCCATGCGTGTCTTCTAGCACTTACTGTGGTTGTCCTGACCAGAAGCTGTTTATTGGCAGAAACCACCTATTAGCCCCTTAAAAATTATGCACATGTAAGCAATGTTGCATAGTTTGCGTTGGTTTAATCTGTTACATGCAAAATGTTAAACAATAAAATCATAACATAACAATACAAAAAAGAACAGCTTTACTGCATAAGACACTTACAAATAAAAAAGAAACCGCCATTGTTTATTAATTTAATTTATTTAAGAAAAAAAATCTATTTTCCTTTATAATATTGGGCAATATTGTAAGTAAAGGACAATTGCAAAAGATACTAGCATGGATTATAATGAAAAGTCTTCTGTCAGCTTGTCTGTTCTTATTGGTTGTCTTACTGTTGTACATAAATAAAACAGTTTCAAAACTTAACAGTCTTGCGCACTTGACAAGTGTTAGTGTTAGCATTCCTCTGGGGTGCAGCTTCTGTCTGATGAACATAACTGGACGCTCATTTCTTTGTAGCTCCTGGGAAAGGATAGCAAGTTAAAATACAGAGTGTGTAAAACTGGCTTTGTGTTCAGTGTCTTTGTGCAAAAAGTGTGCTTATGCCCCCTGGGCCTGTTAACGCCTCGGGCTGTCCTTTTTACCTCTGATCTTTGTGTGAGAGGCTAACATACCAAAATTAGGTGCAAGACCATGAACAATAGTTTCCAGACTTTCTGTTTTTTTACAGCATCTTTTTGGGTTAATTGAATTGGCTTGTGAAGTCAATAAAGGTGCCCTCCTCGTATGTGGCTGCATTGTAGTTTTGTGGCCATTAAACAATGTGCATTAGCCTCTGAAAGGTTAAGTGGGTTCGTCTTAAAGGTCAAGTTAGAGGACCTGTGTCTGTCCTTTTTTACTAAAAGCAGTTACGATGAGTCAACTGCCAGTAATTCTCAGACTCAGGGTTGATATGGCCTCAATTTTAGGATGCGGACTCCTCTAGTCTTATTATAGAACTGAAAGGTTTTTGTTTTTGAAATAGACTAGATTTAAGCTGAACTAAACTTGAACTATCAATGATCCCCAATTTGCAGCATCTTTTCCCATTTTATATTGAGAAGTTTTTTTTGTTTTAACATGATCACTGTGAAGCAGTTTCAGCTTCTTCAGATTAATGTTATACAGTGGCTCTGCATTTTGTTAGTCAGATTGACTAGAAGCTACCATGCCTGCTTGTGATTAATCTAAAGTCTATCTGTATGCAGGTGATAAATCATGCATAGGTCATCTGTGAAGTTTCCTAGTTCATCAATGTCTCTTGTAGATGCCCATGTGGATAAAAGCATGACAGGTGCTTTTTGATAATAAGGCATTGAACTTTCAGGAGCATTCAGGATGTCATGTCATAATATATAATGACAAAAATTATAAGAAAGTGAAAAAAAAAGAAAGTGTTAATGGACCTGGCTGGACATTTGGCACAACAAATCTATTCCTACACACTTGAAGGACAGATCAATTTTGGGCAGTGACACCAAAGAGCTGGGAGGCAATTGGTTGGAAGAAATTCCTTGGCACATCCGCAACTCTGAAAATACCTTTTGTGTTTATCCCAGGTCACCAAGATTGTGTTCCAGGTGTCCAGTTAGAGCGTGGGATTATGTCAAAGCAGGAACTGTTTGAATTTCTCCTCAAAAGCTACAAGAAAGGCCTACTTATCACACCAATTACCCACAAGAGAGGCTTTTAATAGCAAAATTAGGAGAGGAAAACCGACCTGTATTCCAGAATTCTGCCTCTACAATAAAGACTTGGATCAATCACAAATCTTTTTGCTGCTCCTGGCTAAAGAAAGTCCAGATATGATCTTCATGAAATGGTCTGCATATACATTTTTGTTGTGACTCTCCCTGTAAAGGGAGAAGATTGTCTTTATTTCTCCATCAGTTCTTCACAGCACAGAGCCTAACAGTGTCTCAAATGAGAGCTAGCCCACACATAACCTTGTTATGGCCAGCAGACCATGCAGATATGACGCAAGAAAAGTGTATCGTATGTGAACCTGAGAAAAAGGTTTGATTTGGCCATTGTTTTGTCTGCTGAGGTGTTTTGACACATAGAGGAGTGTGGTGTGCATGAAGGTGTCACGGGGGCAAGTGGTGACAAATGATGGCAAATTGGAGCGAAAAGCCCCCTGTTGTTTCTTCACCATGCCAACAGGGTTCAAACAGACACAGCTTGAGACACAGTGAGGACACATACACACACATACACACTCAGACACACACAGACACTAATAGGATTTGGCAAAATGGTTGGAGTGAACTGAACTAAAGAAAAAAACACTGGTAAACAATCCAAAGTTGCAACACTAGCCATGATACACCTTTTTATTGGCTTCAATTAATTCTATTGACCTGATAAATGCAACATGCTGTTATGATTTTGTAAGAACTTGGGAGTCTGTCTAGCTATCATTTGTATCTATAAGACCTGTTTAACCTTTAAATTTAAGCTAAACTAAAACAATTAAAAATTTTCAGACTAGGTTTAGTCAAGCCAATGTTAAAACATGAAAGCTGAAATTGCCAAATGATACACTTGTTTCAGACAAAGAAAAAATAAATAAAGGTACAGTAAATGTGATGCATTGTGTACTGTACTTTTAGAACATTATGTTTTACTTTACCAATCTCACCACAGGGTGTCTGGCATGCCCATTGATTTTCCTTCAACTATAAACCAGTTGTTAGTCCTTTATAAAAGATTTAAATTAAATGTACACATGTACAAAGAAAATGTACATTTCATTTGCACTGGGAAATCATCTAAGGACCACAGTGCTGTGATAACCCAGAAGATAAATCATTCGTCAGCAGCAGGGCATAGACCGATTCTTTGAAGGGAGAAGCTATCTTTCTACTACCGCCTGCAGGGGAACAGACCAGACAAAGACAAACCAGTCCGTTCCTGTGTGCTAATGATAGGAGAGAAGCCTCATGGCCCACACTGCCTCAGTTTTTCACTCAGCTTTTAATGCTAATACAGGCTGGCTTAAAGACAATGCGGGTAGTGTGTGCGGTTTTGTCAAGCAAACCCTTCTCCAAGCAGGATTAGAGCAGCTCCCACACAAATGCAAACTCTCTACACACATTTAAACAGATACATACAACTAAAAAACATATGTTCGAAGAATGTTTGCTTTCAACAGTATGAGAATGTTCATCAAGTACAAATAACATCATAATGTTCCAAAAAACAACATCTTCTATGACTGTCCTCTCAACATTACAAAATGTTTTTTTTATAAATAAACAAATGAATACAGAAAGGACTTATACAAAATAATCCCTCTCAGTGATTACTTATGGGAAGTATGTGGTGATGTGTGTATCTACAGAAACTCTGTCCTCTGCTTGTATTTTCTATTTTTAAATGTTTTGGAGTGTTTGGGATGTTTCTGGGAGGCAACCTTTGCCCAGTGGGTCTGTAGCCCCAAGCCAATAATGACTCCCAGGTGAGTCAAGCTGCTGGCAGTGTTCCACCTGAGAGGAGGGGCCAAGTTTTAATGTTGTGTTTACAAACTGAAAGTCCTGCATACCTTTAAATGGGTAGTTCACCCTTTCACAAAAATAAAAATTCTTCCATTGTTTACTCACCCTTATGTCATTATTCCAAACCTCTATGTCTTTTTTGCTTTTGAGGAACACATACAAAGATATCTTAAAGCACATGCATAACCAAACAATGGTGGCACTCATTGCCTTCCATTGTATAAGCACAAAACCACTGAGACATTTCTTGTAATATCTTTTTTGTGTCCCACAGAAGTCTAGTTATGGTAATGTAAGAAAATGTCACAGCAACGTTTCCTGTCAGCACATAACACAGTTGTTGTTTTTTGTAGCTTGTGTGCAGCATGCAGAAAACAACTTCAGAGAAAACAGCGCATTCCAACATCAATGACAAGACAATGTTACAGCGTAAAATGCGGTGTACCGCATGTAGTGCACTGCGCCACTTTCTGCCACAGTGATTGAGTGCTACGCCACAAAAATGGAATTCTCATGCCACGGTAATGATTATAATGCACTCCAGAGGGCTTTAGGTTTGAGGTCTTTCTCTGAACCACAGGCCAACTGTGCAAAGGCCAGCTCCATTCACAAGTGCCATCCCAAACTCTTTCAGAACAGGGCAAATAGCATGACAGATTAAATAGCATTTGGATCAATTCTTGCAAGGAACTAAACAAAGTGAACAGCTCAATGTCCGTGTCCTGAGAGTCAACCAATACACATCACACAGCCACAGCTGCACAAATCAATAGCTGGAATCTAACACACTTCATCTTGTGCAGTTCAGAACTTCAAGCTCTTGAAACTTTCACTTAGAATGAGGTCATTCCTCGACTGTAAAATGCATTTCGTGCTTTCCAAAATAGCCGTCATGTACGAAGCTATTCTAATTTTATGTTTGAAGGAACAAAATAGGTTACCCAAAAATGAAAATCTGTCTCTAAGTCTCTGCCATCATGTCCTTCCAAACCTGTATGCCTTTCTTTCCTCTGAGGAGCACAAAAGGACAATTTCTGAACAATGTCAATTTGGTTCTGTTGTACAAAAAACGACAAAAAAGCCAATGCTTCCAAACCTCACAAAACTATTGCAGAGGGATTTAGGGAATAAAGATCGACCTTTTGGTTGGTTCCTCATGCAAAGCAACCATGTCTTCAAAAAAACTTTAGATGTTAAGCACAAGTTTTGTGGACTATACATACTTTTATGATATTTTAATGGTGCCTTTTTTATTTTTGGGTGAGCTAACCTCTTCTCAGAACCTTTTGACTTGGTTTTAACAGACTCAAGGTACGTCCCTTTAAGACATACAGTATGTTCTTATGAGAATGGGTTATGCAAGTTCAACTCCTTATGCCAGTTTTTTTTTTTAAATAAAAACATTTAAATTTATTCATTTGGCAGACGCTTTTATCCAAAGCGACTTACACTGAATTCAAGGTATACATTTTTATCAGTTCTTTGGGTACAAAACACCTACCTGGGATCGAACCCACAACCTTTGGCCTGCTAACACAATGCTCTACCAGTTGAGGTTCAGGAACACTGAGAAAACCAGGCTATTTAATTCATTTTGATTTTCAAAATGATTCTCAGCAACTTATCAGTGCAGAATTAACTAGTTCCCCAGTCATCTCTTTTCTTCTCTGTATTCAAGAATGGTTTTGCATTTCTAATGTAAGAGTGAAGGGTGGCGCTCTGCCTCCCTGACCAGAAGCCTCTTTGAAACTGAACTCAGTGCTCTCTCCCCACAGATAATTCCTGCGAGACGTCCAACAGCATCACAGTTTAATGAGAGATGGCATTTCAAAGGCATTAATTGAGAGCAGTGGTGGAGTCTGCTCCGACAGCAACCTGCTTTCAGATTGTGTCGAGCCTTTGTGTTGATACTGAGGGAGGCCGTCTCTTGATTTAATACCACCCTCAGGGCCAATGAGTAGACTTGCTGTTGCTTGTCGGAAAAATCTGGTACAGATCCAGTAGAGAGGTCATCCAAGAATTATTTACAGAATGACTAATACGCATGTCGGAAGATAGAACCTCAAAACAGTTGACGTGACCAATAGGGTCATGACCCAAAAATGAATTGCAGGTCTGCTCTTATAAGGCCGCAGAGACTGGGGAAAACAACGCTTAGCACAAATAATAAAAAGCAACTGTATTTTGATATAAATTCATCTGCAACTTGAAGATCATAACTGAAGACTATATATGGTCATGTGACATCCCATCCCACATTGAAAATCATAAACAAAACTACACAAAAGAAAATATGACCCAGACGACATTAAATACTTGTTCACTTATAGAAGGGATAAGCATGGTCTGTGCCGACCATAATGTGTTTTGTGCAGTGAATTACTGGCTGCCGAGAGCATGAAGCCATTGAAGAAACAAACCAAACACTCAAACCATAAAGACACGCATGTTGAGCTTCCCATTATTAAATGATTGTAAAGCATTATGAAGCATTAGTTTGGTTTGCAGAACGTTTGTTTACTTTTTTATGATACATTTTGCAACTTGCTGGGTCACCTGAAGTAAAACCTATTGCATGTGTGGTTATTCCAAGCCTTTGGATGCGTGCAGATAACTCACCTTTTCCAGATAATGAGAGACAGTGATTTAAAGGAAAGGTCATTAGATGGGATTGACCCTCTAGCCTCCTTCTGAGATTTTCTTTCTTTTATCCAGTTGCATTGTGATACTTAATACTGCCTGCTAATACAAAAATAGCCTGAAGTTTGCTTTTAGCATCACAAGGTAATGAATATTTAAGGACTGATAATTTAAGTAATATATCATTAATGCTTTTTAGTAAAACCCATAAGGGAAAAAAATCACATCTGCACACAGCAAATGAAAACTTCAACTTAAATCCTCTACGAATCAGATGTTTCTCCAAAAAAAAAGATGCAGAAATAGTGTACCCACACCAATATGCAAGCAAAAAGCATTTTAAATCAAACAGAAATGGCAGCATCCAGTTTACAAAGCTAATGGATTGCTATGTCTATATTACATCACAAAAAGACACAAAAAGCTTTGAGCCCTGTAATGTCACACAATCACTCAGCAATCGGAAATGAAACGTACGTCTTGAGCAATCAGGTGTGCGAGAGCATAAGAGTTCGCCCTTGACAGACGGCGCATGCATCGGTTGCAACAGACACTTGAGCTACAAAAACAGCTGCTCAGACTTGGCTTTAGCCGATGGAGTTGTTGCTATCTTTCAGATCAGATTTCCTTTCATGTTAAACCAGGCTTAAAAGTTGTTTTTTCCTGCTTGGTAACTGCTTTGACTGAGATGTGTGTGGAGATGTATATATTGTGACAGTTCATCTTCATGTGTTTGAAAGCTCAGTTTTAGCTCACCGACAAAACAAACCGAAGTGTCTGTTTTTAAAAGATTTATCAAGCTCAACAATGACCTAAAAGCATGGCTTATTTCCTTCAGTACTTTAGCAATTTGGAAAAGCAAAAGCTGTCTCCAGGTGACACAATGACGTGCTTTGATGTTAGCCGGAATCACTCAAATCTTCCAAGCTCAAGTCTACAATACTGCAATATGTCTGTCGTAGCTACAAGCTAACGCACCTGGCAGATTGTCAAGTGCACCTGCAAAAGCAGGACCTCAGAGAGCACAGAGTGTGTTTGCTATGGTGATAAGATCAAAAAGACTGCCCCATGTGGCCGCCAGGTGTGAGGTAGGGCTGATAAATGCCTTCAGAGACAGTGAACAGAGGGTTTGTGTGGGTGATGGAGGATTAGGTGCAGTTGGGATCTGGTGTAGGAATCATAAACCCCGAGGCCGACTGCTTTGGGTAACTGTCTTTTCAGCATGCACGGATGAATTAAACACCATTTGCGACTCTCTCGGCATTAGTGTCTGTCCTCTTTAAAGAATTTAACTAATCTTATTTCTCTTACACAAAAGCGTTGTCGTACAGTGATGGTATCAGACGGTAATACCATTGTACAAATGGTAGTGAAGTTATACTCTTCAATTAAAGAAACTTTATTGTCCCCTGGATGATTATAAGAACAAGAAATGTTATTTTAAAAAGCAATAATTGTAATCTTAAAGGATAGATTATTATAGCTTAAAACTTTTTATTGTTGTCACTTTAATTACTTTTCTTCTTTTCCACATTAAGTGCATTAATTTGCTACAATAATTTCCAATTTCTGCTTTTTCATTAGAACTACAAGTCATATTTATTTGGTGTTTATGTACCATCTGAGAACAAATTAGTTGAAAATGTTTGTACTTGGTTATGATCTAAATGAGAAGTGACCAATAAAACAAATGTTATTAAACTTTAGATTTTTGCATCTTGTGCACATATTACAAATTAGTAGTGAATTTTTTCAATAGGAAGTACGTTTATTAATTCAAGTTAATTGACCACTAACCTACTTGTTTTAATTCAAGGCTTATCCTTTTTTCAAAATGTAAGAAATTCCATCACACACAATATTAAAATTTCACTCATCACACATTATACTAAAATTCACTTAAATATTGCAGGATCTGATAAATGGTTTAGCATTGATAAAGCACAGTTTAAAAAAGTTTATTTTTTTCGAGATTTTCATGATGTTCTTTGACAGGACACCTGGTTAAAGTGACCTAAAACCACAGCTTTTGTTTGTTTTGTTTCTGTTGGTTTTGAAAGTGTTGATCTATAAGGCATAATCTTGGTCACCTGATTTGTTGTCCAGGTAAGACTTAAATATATTGAAAAGTAGCCTGCTAACATTTAAAAAAAAGGCAATTGGAGACACATAAAGGCCACTTAAAGACCCCAAAAGACCTATTGATTTAATGTTAACACCCGAGACAAATCACAAAAAAACATTATTGCTGTAGCTTCACTATAAGAAAATATTGTTAAAATATTGAATCTTGAGTTTAAACAGCCATAACATTTAAAAATAAACACACAAAGGGGTCACTGGTGCCCTGTGTTTTAGAGGCTACAAAAATCATTTAACCTCTTTGAACAAAAATTAAAATGTTTAAAAATAATTTTTATTTCATTACATTTAATAAGTTTTATTTGTGCTTAATCTAAAAACTTAATTTCAATAGATAACAGAACTTCCATTTTTGTGTGAACAACCTGTTTACATTAATATTAAACATGGCAATGATATTGTTTGTATGAATAGTTTATGTAGCCCATCCAACAGTTGTAGTAAACTCTATTTGATGGGACACTGCAGTGTATTTTAGGAGAAGTGTGGCCCCAGGAGCTGGAACTTGGCCCTTTAGTGCATATTACTACCAATTATAATCTACTGAACCTACAGATGCACAGGAAATAGGAAAAGAATATGGGGTTGTAGACAGACATGCAGGTTATAGATGTGACATATACTGCATCAGGGGAGGGTGGGATGTTCATTTGGGGTTAACTTTGCAACAATAAAAAAGCTTTCAAGATGTGGGCTGCAGTAAATCTTGAAAGGGTCCCAGAAACAGACCAATAAACATTGCAGGAGATGAATAATTGTCTGTCCCAAACTTTGTATCTGTCCCATAAGCATCGGCAGCACATACAAAACCCTCTAGCAATAAAAACATACATGTGAGGAATAATTCACAAAATAATTCAGATGGTGAAAGTTCTGCTCACATACTCATTCCATTCATGAAGAGATTCTTTT
Organism: Ambastaia sidthimunki; assembly: GCA_036877625.1. Lineage (NCBI taxonomy): Eukaryota > Metazoa > Chordata > Actinopteri > Cypriniformes > Botiidae > Ambastaia > Ambastaia sidthimunki. Next base: position 30,122 of record JAZGTK010000020.1, on the reverse strand, counting down.
ACCATCTGAGCTTCACTTTCAATAATTCATTTTCACTGTATATCTTAAATCATTGTAGCTCAGACCTCTTCATGTAATTCTGTCCTAAGCCTTCCATATTCACATGGCCTGATTTATGATTAATATAACAGATGTATTTATTACGATTAAACTATTAACTTTTTTTACTTCGTTTCTTTTAGATCAGATACCAGGTACTGTCAAGTTACTCTCAAGGTACTGTTGCTTTCCATGCCAGTACTTCTAATAAATGTTTTCGTATTTTTAGAGTAAACTCAGTGTTTAGATTAATAGTCCTTAATAGCAAATTATGCCCTTTTTTGTTTTTTACCAACAATTATAGAACATCAAAACTTACTATTACAAAAAAATTGTTTGTGTGACTCCTTGTTTTTCAGTATTATTGATAAGTGGAATGAAAAACAGTTCCTGTACTACACAACTATTTGCTTATTTTCATTTATTTTTTTATTTAAAGCTTATGAAACACATTTATGATGATGATAAATGTCAAACTGAGAAAAAGGGAGCTCTACTAAGAGTACTTTACTCCACTGAGAGTGAAGTCAGTTAAAATGCATTGCTTGTCTCTGACTTCATTAAGATATGGTCATATTAGAATTTAAGCAAGCAAAATTACTTCGGACTCGGTGGCGAATATGACAACAAGATTATGTGATGTCATGCTTGAAGGATTCTGTTTTAATGAATTTTAAATAACAAATAAGAGTAATTCAAAATGTTAAAATATTTAATCTGCACTTTCCACACCACTGCAAACCAAACAGCTTTGTTAAGTTTATATTCTCTGTATTGAGCTAAGAGGTCATATTGTGAGGTGTAGCTCCCCTATTGGTTACTCCATGTATTGACAGATAACTTGCCATCTGTCCAGGGTGTTTCTCTGCGTCTCTGCCTTAAGCTTCAGATACAGGGATAGGCTTTTTAAAATATTAGTATAATTGTTATGAGTCTCAGTATTTTGGGAAATCTTTCCCCTCTGCTCTTTATGAAGTGTGAAGTTCTGTCTGAAGCTGCCTGTTCGAGCTCTGGACAATGTTTCTGCTAGTGGACTGTGTTAGTGACCGTCAACCTTTTGCTTCTCATATGGTTAAAAAAACAGCCTTTTTAAAATAATGCTTATGCTTTAAATGCAATATTAAATAACGCATAAACAACTCTATTAGTCATTATTAGACATCAACTCTATTTAATCATAAATGTGTGTTTGTGTGTGTGTGGTATACATATATATGCACACACACACACACACATATATATAGCTTCTAAAAAAATCTAATTATTTAAATACCATCAAAAATAGAAAATATGTACATTTTTAGTATTTATTGGGGAAACATTTCAGTCTGCAGTGGCTTGATCAGTGTATTTAAGGTATGCTTTGTATTAGTTTTAGTATGTGTGTTTCTGGGAACTGAACCATTTCTAGAGCCATGATCTGCCAGTTAAGCTACAGGAACCCACAAACATATTCAGATTTTAATATAAAGTCTGTTTAATGAAGTGTCTTACTGTAACCCAGAACACTATATATGTATGTGCATAGCAAGTACAATGTCTTTACAATTGTCACATGGATCAAAGTACATCCTTGGGCTGTGTTAGGAAGAGTGAAAAAATATGCTAAATTGTTATTGTTATATGCTAAATATTAAGCAGGAAATGATGAAGTTTGTCTTTGCAAAAGTTTGCTGAGAAAAATGTGCCACGTGAAAACTTCACAAAAATATTGGCTATACTTTCTTTACAGTGATGATTGTCCAAAAATAAAAAAGTAACTATTTATTAGTTTATTTAAAGGTGTCATATTCCAAAATCCAAAAACACCCACAAATAATAAGTACCTTAGTGCTCTGGATTGAAAACAGTATTCCTTATGTCATGACTTAACAAGTGCTTCCATTTCTCATGGAAATAACGTGTGGATTAATTGATCATGCTGGTTCAGAGATGGCAAAGTAGAGGAAATACAAAAAGCTGAATTCTTGTTCTGCCAAAACAGCAATTACAGAATCAAGGATTTTTGACACCACCTTTATGTTTACACATATGCATGTGACAGTGCCTTCAAGGTATACATTTAATCAGTATGTGTGTTTCTGGGCTTGAACCTCTAATCTTGGTGTTGTAAGCATTGCGCTGTACCAGAGCTACAAGAACGCTAGCTGCACAGAAACACTCTTTGTGCTTTGACAAAAAGCTCTGTGACTAGAAAGGATCAGCCCCATGTTTTTCAAGACCTGAGGTTGCTGCGGGCAAAAATCAAGAATGCCTTTGGACTTCCTAGATCAACAACACAGTCAAACACCTCTAGAGTTCAGCCGGAGCTCCATTCTTCCTCTAACCCCACCACCATCCTTCCATTAACATTCCAAGAATGTTAATCTAAATATTCTTCACAGAGCACAAGAGAGTCGTCCCACTAAAACCCATGAGATGCGTCTGACGATGGGGACCATGGATAGATTCCTCTTTGTTTTGGGTCCACCCCTCCTTTCCCCATTTCTTTCTCCAGTTCTCTACCCCTTTCTATAGTAATCCCAGCATCCCTGTCTTCATGTTACACCCTGCAGGAGTTTTGGGCGACGTATAAGCTATTGTAATCATCAGCTGTCATTATCTCGCCCATTGATGGATTGTGGGGTTTATCTGCGATGAAAGTATGGAAATACTCTGGCTTGGCCTTACCAGCCGCATTAAGTCTAAGGCGACAAATAATCACAATTTCGCTCTTATCGCTGGTTTTGCAGAGGAGTTGGAAATTTTCTCGTAAATTCTTCCAGCAAGCAATTTTCTCAGAGGGGATAAAATGGTGCATTGGTACATTACTCTGTTTTTCCATTAGCAATGTTTTGATCTTTCATTGTACAATGATGATCTCTGTTTAATGAACTGCTATAAAAGGGTAGTCCTTGCATAATGTGTCCAAGGAATTTTTAACATCAATATTTTGGGCTAAAAATTACAATGAAATAAGCAAAAATATTTGAATTATTTGCTTGCTAGTTTGTTTAATTTGTCCACTAAAAATGTCCAGTAGTGGATATCACTGCATCACATGGGAATTCTGGGTAACGCTTTACAATAGTTAATCCGAGATTAGGGTTAATGCAGAACAAAAAGTGGCATTTCTCAGTTACTGGGCATTTTTAAAATGGGATAGGCATTTTTCAATCTCTTTGGGTGGTTAACCAGTTGTTTATTGTGATGTGAAAACAGGAAGTATTTGAAACCTGTTAGTTAAGGCTGATATCTACAGCCCTATATCTGGACACCATTTCTTTTAAGATCTGCACCATTTTTAGACATCTTTTGCCTTAAGTGGTCAGTGTGACAAATGCTTTTTTAAAAGAACTAAAATTCTACATAGCTCTTCCATTAATATGAGGCCATTAAAGCTACATAAATAATAATCATGAAACAATTAGCAAAATACTGCTTTAAATAGTATAAGATGGAATATGTTACACCTCATGACACATCAACTTCCCAATGGTATTTTATGTCAACGACCCAGAAATTTATCTTAAATTCCACTGAATGAATTAACATTTCATGAGACGCTATGGAGAATGGTCGGTGTCCTCGCAGGACCCAGATAAGACACACTCCAGGGGTTATAAAATCTAACTGTAGTTGGTGTAGATATATAGATAGAGAAAGCTGCATGAAATCTACAGTGGATCCTAAAAAAAACGTTTGACCTTAGATATGTAAACATACATTGACATAAGGGCTGTACTGTGTGGAACCCAGGCATATTAGATCTTCTGGATGAGGAACTATAGAGGAACATGGTTGCCCCTCCCATTTGCAACAGTCTTGGAAGCACTTGGGAACGTTCTTAGACTTATTGTGGATTTTTTAAAACATAATAATTAAGCTGATTGCATGAAAGTTTCTTTCATCACTGTTTTCCTATTGTATGATGGGTTAAGCGCTCCATCAAGCTTGGTTTAAACACAATCCAGAAGTGACAGAGTGGTTGTATGGGATTAGATTTGCTCTTTGATCATAATGCGGAGCACAGTACAACAAGCCATAAGCCTTATTAAGATATTAATGGTGTGAATGCTGACAAAAAACAAATTACCACACATACATGACTTATTCCATCTTTGCATATAATTTACTATTCATAACATTTTATGAATACTGTGTCCTATAATGCAGTCATATAATAATGCATTATAGTCCTATAATAAGTCCTATAATGCATTTTCCCTTTTTAACTTTAGTGTGTAATGTTGCTGCCATGACGACGAAATGCTAGCCAATCAAAAACCATTCAGTGTTTCAGAAGGTGGGGCTTCATAGAACCAGGAACTCAACAGTTTGTTTTTGATAGACTGGTAAGAGAGTTGCAAAAAAATTGGCAAATATGTAAAAATGTAACATATTAACATAAAACATAAAAATTTGTTCTAGGTCACCCCAAAAACAAAATCAATATGAAAAAAGGCATAATGGGACCCCTTTAAATACTGGTCCATAGCACATTTCTTAATACATTACTTTATATATAAATTATATATTACTGGAGATATTAAACAGACTCATGTTATTGATTTGATTTTACATTTATATATTTGGTAGATAAAGCATGTGTGGGTATGGTGTGCCACCAAAGTGTGTAATATATACTATTTGCATTATCTGCAAGTAGTTACAATATTATGACCTGTCTGTTATACCAACTATTGATTTCTCAGTGCGGCAGCTATGATTGGAAAATTAGGTTAGCGGATCAATACATAATCTTTTAGACATAAGCGAAATGAGAAATGTAACTGAGACATGTCCATGTGGAATGTTAAGAAATTAAATACAGTGTTTGAACAAATCCATACCTGTTAACATAATACATTCGCTAATCCTATCTTTCATATGAGTGAAGAAACTCTGGCATCACAGCTAGAGCTATTCTGTTCTGCATGGTAAAACTCATATTCCATCCATTTTAAAGTATCAGTTTTCAGCTTCTATCTGGCTCTCGCATCAGTCGTGTATGTTGGGGAGTCTTAGTGATGTCAGGGTTGGCCAGCTCTAGATTATAAGTCTCTCTTTTACTCCTTTAAGGTCCATCTCTGGCTGACCTGCAGCTTTCTGAGAGACAGTGAAAAGCGCTGCCAAACCTATCTATATCTGAAGCCAAAAATAGCGCTTTCCTCTGGCGTTGTGTCCATTGGCCGGGTGTTCACTTCACAACATACATCAGCACTTGTGAAACACCTCGAGCAATTTTAGGACTCTATTCTGAGCTGGTCCAACTTCTAAGAAGCAAGTTCTTCACCTAAGATTTGAGTAGTAGGAGTGACGGTGTAGCAGTTGCAGCATTTTGTTGTATTTTCTTTCATAACTTGCAGACACACATTTATATGTCATACAACTGAAAGAGCCATAAATGCATTTACATTAAAACAACATCATAATATTGATGCAAAAGTGATGACTAGTTGTAACTATAAATAATACTGATTAATTATCACCTTAATATTCTTTTGACCTGCCAGAAATAATGCATGTTTAACATCTATGTGGGTTGTGCATGTATCATTATTATTATTATTAAATGGGATAAATCCTTTTTAGTAAAATATGCCACCTAATAAGCCCAACTTTAACGAAAAAATTTAATAATATACAATTTATGTTAGTCATTTTATGTAAATATATATTCATATTTTATTTCAAAAATCAGTATAAGCTCGGTCATTCGTGTAACCTTTTTTTGAAATGTTGCAACTTTTTGAGAGAAACAATGAAACTTTTTTCCTTTGACAGAGAATCACAGCTCTCATTTACTCTGACAGTCACTAAGAATAAATCTGACCCATTGCTAAGGCAGGTCATTTCCCGGCACTTTTCAGATTGTTTTGCCACATTCAATGAACATCCCAAAAGCTGTGCCAAACACAATTTACACTGCAGAATTGAACTGTGATTCAGAAACCTTTGTCTGCTTTAAGAATGACAAAAACATGCTTGTAATAGAGACACCTGGTTATAATCACCACCACCATCATCAAGCACCTGCTGTAACAGAAAATGTTCACAACAGCTTATTTTAAATCAAATTTTGTTTCTATGTTAATTGCACCTGGAAACCAATGCTGACTTCTGCAATTGCGGGACAATATAAAATACACCTAATTTACATAGAAACAATTCATATTTGCATTGAGTTGAAGGACAATGACTTCAATATGGTGCTGGGAACAATGGAGGCTACAAATATTATTGTGGATAATGTGGGTGGGGTCAGAAAGGTTGACAACTAATCTATAGCTTAAGTTATATATCATTATCTTAGTTAAGATGAAATTACAGCTAGTTAATAGGTATCTGTTCATACGAATTGTTTCCTGTTGTGAGGCAGTTTGAAATTATTCTAATGTTTCCAATTTAGTGCTGTGAAAGGCTTCAGTTGGCTCCAGCTTTGTGGGTGGCACACTTAACATGGTGAATATCAGGGAGGCCAGGCCTGTATACCACCTGAGGCCATTCAGACCTGAGGCCAGGCCTGAAACTGTAATCCAAGCCTGGAAAAGATAAATGACCATTGGCAAATCCAGCTGTCAACAGCCCTGACACAACAATGAGAGCAATAGAAAGAAGGGAGAAAAGGCAAGCAAATGACAAGGCTAATTTCACCCACAACTGATTGTTAAATGAGGAAGGCACCTTCAAAATAAATAAATAAATTAGCCCGTTTCCAGGCACTTGAGAGGGAATGTGAGGTGTTCAGCCATGAGACAGTTTTGCGCTTAAAGGCTTTCCAGTCCAGCAAAGACATGCTAGGAAAGGAAAAGAAGACACTCTGCATTAATAATCTGGCAAGGACACATGGGGATAAAGTGTTAGTGGAATTGTCTGTATGAAGTCTAAATAAAAGACTGTCTTAAGTCTGAAAAGCTCATGGGCACAGTATCAATCAATACCTCAGTCACGCTTCAACTCAACAGCGATCTGTAATCATATGCCTCAATACATTAACTGTGAAATGCAGATTCAGAAGAGCTGCTCTACTGCAGTTGCCAAAAGATGCCCTGCAGAAAAAACATGAATTATTGCAATAGTTTGCATAAAATGCCCATTTTATATTTAGTGTTACTAACAATAAAAAATGTAGATTGTAATTACATCATTATATTTGTGGCGCTATAAAGTATGTCCTAATATATAATATATACCATGCAATAGATTTTTTTTTTCTTTAATAAAAGCGTTTAATTTCAATGTTTATTGTTTATTGCAAAAAGTATGAAATGAAAAAGATCATGCAATGTTTATTTTGACATTTTATGACCTTATTAAGCACATTTTTGAAGGCTAAGCAAGATTACTATTTAGTGAAAAGAAGAAAGACCGTGTTTTCATCACATTTTGTTCCCCATTCCATTGACCGACATCAGATTCGATTGTTCAGTGTTTAATGTGTTAGGGAAACCTAAGTTGTTAATTCACCCCTGCATGTGTCCCCTTGTGAGGCTTCAGGCCTGTCAGTGTAAAGTGAGGAACTCGCTGCCCGTGCAGATAATTAGTCAGCTGCCTGTGGAGCTGCAAATAAAGCTGTAAAGCAACGTGGGATTCAAGAGCCTAACAGACTGAGAGCCAACTGAAAAAGCAGAGGTGACGCTAAACAAATGAATCTTTGAGGTTCAGCTGGGAACTACATGGACCTTGATGAAGAGAAAATGGTGCGCAAACAACATTAATAACTTCAAATTCTTGTGACACAAGCTGCTTTTGTACAAAGTTTCTTTAATGTGGCTATTAAGTGCTCTGTAAATAAAACACATTAGTGCAGGTGTGTATCTAAAGCAGTAGGTGAGGGCGTCTAGACTCTAACAGCTGTTTGGGTCACTTAAATAAACACAGCATGTTAACTCGGGAATTAGCGACTCATCTAGCCGTCAACATGTTACTGCTGTGTAACAACTTTAGAGGGTTTAGCAGAATTTGTGCATTAAAAAGCACCACTACATTGATTTGATGACACAGTACCAACTCATTAGTTGTACAATGTTTGTGCTATGTGCCGTAAAATCTGTGGCTTGTTGTGCGGTGCTATGCGATTCATTTTCTTTTGGATTACTGCATGTTAGATAATAAAATGGGTAAAAAAAAATCATGCACCCATACATTTTCAACAGAAATGAATTTAATTTCTGTGTGTACAGAAGAAGCAGACCACATCTGAGAAAAAAATGAAAGCCTATTTGAACCAGTTTAATATTATATATTTTCAATGTACAGTAGGCAAAAGTCATGCACATACAGCTCCTATATACAGTATCTGACAATAACTGTGTCATATGTTTTGCTGCCTTAGCTAAAATCATGCTGTTATATGAATAGAATAAACAAACAAACCTTATTTAAAAGGTGACTTGTTCTTAATTAAAATGTTAAGGATTGTTCAGGAAGTTTTGGACTGAGAAATGTTCTGTCTTATCCAAAAAATGTTCTAAGCTGGAAATGTACAGTTGTTGCTCCTCAAGTGGCCTTCAGACCTCTGTAGGACACAAGAGGATTAGGGCTTAAGTAGACCTTCACCTCTGGACCACGTCTGGGTTTGTTGATCCCCTGATTAACATGTCACTCAGCCCCCAGTGTTCAAATCAGACTTTATGGCTCCTGAGGAGAAAAAGGCTTTCATTAATGGCTTAAGACCTGTGAAAGAGGTGCCCAAATGTTTTCATACCTTGAGGTTCCTACTAGGAACTTCTAATTTAAAATGGAATGCAACGTTACAGTACAAAGGGTTTACATTTGGGTGTAGGTCAATTAGGTTGTTAACAAACCGTACGATGGGAAATTTTGAAAACTCCTGTAGAGATTGCAACATCTTACCTTTTGAGCTACATTCTGGTTATTTATACTGTTGACAAAGTCTATGTGATGCTGGCTTGGATATCTGAGGTGGGCAGTCTAGGGCTGTTTCCACTCTTGTTCTATTGATTGGTCTGAAACTAAGTTCAGTTCCACCAAGTCTAATACTTTTGGGGCTGAAATGCAGTATGAGAAGATGCTTAATTATTTTCTTTATGTTTTGGCCCAGTTGGATTAGCACAGATGAACAGATAAGCACTTGCATTTGTCTTTATGAAAATTATGAAGCAATTTCCATCAAAGTGGTGTTTGCAATGAAAATATGTTTGCACCTTACAATAGTAATAAAATAGGGTTACTTGCCATTACTGTGTGGTGCAAGTACACTTGCCAAGTTTATCATGCTGTTTTGGCCATGTATCATAGGTATTACTATGGGAAATATTGAAATAATTCAGTACAGTGGTATAGTACAATGGCCTGTTTTGTCACTACACAGTGTTATTTCGGACATCAGATTGCACATTATTTAAAATTATATAAACTTTGTTTGATATTGTATGTTAGAGCCATTTATGATTTTGTTTGCAAACTATTTCATTTACATCAAATCATTCATTTCATTCAAACCCATGACCTTGGCAATGCTGGTGTCATTCTCTATCAGCTGAGCCACGGAAAGTCTGCAAAGGAATAAGAAACACATGCATAAACATGGAAGCAATCTATCCCAGTGGAATGTGGTATATATTTCACGTACAATGCTATCACTCAACTTATGTTGTGCCAGTTTCACTGCTCTGTTTTAAACAAACACTGTTCTATTATTTATTCACTTCAATAGGCGTGTTATTCCTCCTTGCCTGGTGTACAAATCTGCTTCTTTGTAACGTGAATTGGAAGTTATAAATAAATCATGAAGTTTGGTTTACAGTAATATAAGTATGTCTACTCTAGAGATCAGCCTTTTGCAATGTGATTTTGGGACCTTAAAGAAATAGTTAGCTGAATCTCATGAAAATATTCAGCCCAAAACAGGGGTAAAGAATATTATAGGGTAAAAAAAAGTCAAAATCTGGTATTCAAAATTACATTTAAAGTTGGAAATAAACAGGGTTTGAAAACTTAGGCATAAAAAAAAGCTTTTAAAGAAAAGGTTTAAAAGGATTGTAAAACAAACACATAAATAAATAAATAAACTAAAACAAAGAACTATTATGATGTGAACTGAATCAGAAATATTTCAGATTTTGCACTCTTTCTAGGCCACTAATCCAGTCAGCAAATTTGCGACATTGACCGGTAATTAATTCTTTGGTACGAAAGGTCAGATTTCCTTGCGTCCATTGAAGCACACAAGATGATCTTTGAAATACTTCCATATCATGCTGGGATGACATGGATCATCAAGTTTGGCACAAATGTGTCTGTGCATGGACTCAAGTCCGGTGTAAGATTCAGAACATTGCTGTATAATAGTTATGATGGTGTGTAATGTAAATGTAAAAGGTGTACTGTGTAAAAAATATCTTATGTATATCTTCATGTCAATACACATTACATCCTCAAACACCAGACATTACATTAGTGTATGAAAGACATTGTAAACAAGGCAAAACACATTTATATGGAAAATACATATTTAACCTATTTAAATATACATTCTAACATATTTAAAACATTCCAATGGCAACAGTATAAAAACTAAAATATAATTTTAATCCTTTGTTGCCATTATATTTTAAACAGTAATATCAAATGGCTGAATGTTGGGTGAATCTCTATTACTGAAACTGTATGTATTGTACTGTACATAGAGATATTACTGGAATGACTGAAATTACTCAAAATACTCAAATTGTTATTCTAATAACCCAGTTAATTAAAACTATGTCATGGAAATTGTTTATACTAAATATACTATTATACTAATATACTATGTTACTGACAGTGGTCAGTCATTTTTTATTCCTTTTTCTTTTCTCAGTTAAAAGAAGTAAAAAACCACATCATTGTCCAGACGTAGGCAATATAATAACAAACATAGTGATGTTTAATCGTGTTTTGGCCTCTGTAAGGCCAAAGGCCTCTGTAAAAAACCCTCCTAATGTTTCCCTCTGGGGTATGTTCCTGAACATGAACAAACAGCCTATAATGTAATTTTGTATTGATTTGTTGTTGACTTACTATGAAGCAGTTATCATCCAATAATACACTCCTACACTTTCTCCTAATGAAATCAATAGCCCTCACTGAGAAGTGCAGAAATAATAGCTCTGGCTTTTCACGCTATTAAAAAACCTTCAAAACTGCTAATGGATAGTTAAAACTGACAGACATGCAAGGTGTTCATTCATATTTTTCTTAATAACTGAAGCACCAAAGCAGTATGATTACCATAATTACCATAATTATAATATTGACAGTAATTGTAAATAAAAATTATTTAATTTGATTTGTTAATATTTTAAACATCTGACACTGATTTCTAGAATGTGATCATAAAATGCTTTTAGAATTTATTTTAGATCATGTTGGCATTATTCTTTCTTTATTAAAAAATGTTTGGGCTATTAAAAAACATTAGTTTAATGTTCAAAAATGTAATGCAATTTCCATTAAATACATAGTATACACTCTTTGTGGTGTTTTCATGCATCTATGAGCAATTGCAAAGGGCCAGTGCAACCTGATCTGCTCATTGGATCGTTGGATCTGATCACTGGATCTGAGCGTTAGACAGATACGACTCTTGCATGGCTACTCAGGTGTTGTAATGACAAGACTCCACATTTCCTACCCCCTTATAGAATGCCAGACTGGCAGTTTATTCTACATACCCAGCAGTAGACATAAATGTAAACCATGTAATCATGCAAATTCAAACCAGGTACTATAACAGTTGGTGCCAACTGGTGAACCAACTGTTGATTGTTAATGTTTAGTTTCTTGGCAGGATGCTTAGGGTTGGACCTGTGACTTACCTAATCTGCCCATTGGCATGAACTCAAGAGTATCTTTCTGCCATTTTAATCCATTACAAAAGTGGATTGTGCCAGCCCCAGCAGCAAGACACATGAAGACAGTTGGTGAGCAGTTCCATGTTAATAACAGGAGATATAGACGTCCATAGACCAACTGAGGTGTGTCTTCACTCAGAAACGTGTAATTTTCATGATATTACACCAGCACTTAGAGACATTGTGAAGCAGGGGTGTGTAGTAAAATAGATGGAGGGAAAAAAATTAGAGAAATGTTATAGCCCCATTCTCAGAAAATGGTGCTATTTGTGCCCACACGTTACTGCTTAATTATCACTAATTCAAACTTTTAAACGTTTCTACAGTGGCAGATTTTTAAATACCCCCTTAAATACAGTATGCATTTACAGTCTTGCAAAGTAACTATAGTTATTTATCATTAAAGCACCATGTTATTTTAAACCTGTCACAGGAAGAATTCATATACAGAACTACATAATGTGAATCAATAACTTTTTTTCCATATGACCCATTAAAAGGTAATGATGATAAATGGCTGATATTTTTAGTTGAAAGGGGGACATTTACAAAACAAAAAGCTTTTTTCAAACCTTTAATGGGGTTTTATAATTATATAATGTGACTACATTCAATATCCTGTAAACGAGTAAGTTTCGTAGTGCGGTAGTGTTAGTAGGAATAACAAGTTATGAGGACACAGCTAGCACATAAATAACTTCCTGCCTGCCCTACTTCAGCCCCAATGTCTGGTCCTGGATTTCCTAGTTACCTAAAACCCAAATACCCCATAGTGATTAAAGAGTTAGTTTGAACCATTTCTGTTAACGTTTTTGTAACTAATTTTAATATGAGATGCCTCCAAAACTTCTATTGTCAGACACCAACAATACATTTACGTTTATTCATTTGACAGACGCTTTTATCCAACGCAACTTACAGTGAATTCAAGCTATACATTTTTATCACTTTTTGTGTTCACTGGGATCTAACCCACAACCAAGCACTAACTACCGCAATGCTCTACCAGTTGAGCTACAGGAACACAGTGTTTATGAACCTCTAGATATTATTACTAAAATAAAACGGGTATTTTCACTATCCCTACTCTCCACACTGCATCATTTACTGCACTGACAGTCTAAGGTTAATAATCACCATGTTTTTTTTGGTAAAAGATACGACTAAATTCACTATAGATTTGTAATAATATCTAGAGGTTCATAAACAAAACATTGGTTATATGGCTATACAAATTTAAAAGCATAAATATTTAATACTTCACAATCTATTGGCAACACAGTCACACGTTCATATTTGATGTTTTGAAAGATTATTCAGTGGCAAATAAAAAAGTAGGCTAATGTGCTCGGTTAAGAAAGTGTTACTTACACAGATATTTTTAATTCCCTTTTTAAACACACAGGACAGCTGCCCAGTCAGTCTGGGCATATGGTTTGTGTGCATTAGAGGTAATCTTTATTGATCCAGCATGAGGGAACACCGCAGGAACATTCTTGGGACACAACAAAACTAAATGTCAACAGCACAGAGTGGATACATAAGAGATTCAACTGACAGAGGCAAAAGTGGGGCTAAAAAAGTAAACAACTGTGCAAAGAGAGATGTTTATTTTCATACTGCTGGGATAGAGGCCCACAAACTCGTGGCATGCAGCTGAAGTCCAGGTCAACCAATCGCCCCATTCTCTGGACATGTAATCCAAATTAAATTTCAAATGAAATCAACATCTGCATTGTTGAAGCAGCTGTCAAGGTGACTTTAGTGGGGCTGTTACTGAGCTGTTGTTGACACAAGTACTTTTCGTGAAAAAATACCCCCTCCCAAATGCTTCTTGGCCTCCGACCAAGACATACAACAGCCAATTAAGCTTAAATTGGAAATGTGGAAGTTATACGATAAGTCTTCACTTAAGTGAATTTCACTAGGAATGATTGATACAGGAATGGTGTGACTCTTAAATTTCAGTGTAAACACATTATGCTATATCACTTTGGCATGTGTGTGCTGGATATCAATTTTGAAGGATTTTGGTAAGGCTGCATTGAAGCGGAACGCAACGTAGCATACGTGCAAGTTGAGGAAAGATAAGATTTCACTGACAGACTGATGACAGGCAACTTATTATCAGATAAGGCAGGTCCTCCATCCAGCCAGCTAACTCTGATCCCAACATATAGACTCATGAAAGAGCCAAAGTCTTATGAAGGGGCCTTTAATAGAAGAGGCCAAAAGATCACAGATGTTATTCAGATGCAGTTCAAAGCACAAAGTGGTTTATTACAAGTGGATATTAATAATATCAGTAAGTTGTGTGGTTCCTTGAAATATGTCTTAAAGTCTGAAAATCTGTTTCTTTATTTTGAAATGTCTGGTTTAGATTGATGCGACTAACAGACTGTCTAGTGCATTAGACAGATACTGTCTAGTGTGTAGAGACCAAAACAACACCAGACAGGAATAACTTTCATAGAAGTTCAGACAATGTTGTTTCATAAATCATTCCATTGCATTGTAGAGAAATAATTCAGCCATCTTAACCTTGTGTCTTCTCAAATCTGTATGACTTTATTGGCAGTTCATGGAGCTCATATATCTGGAGTAAATGTTTTGCATGCTAAACACACAAATGTCATATTACTGTGGAGTTGTAGGAAAATGACGTCCTCAGAACTGATGTGCCAGCAGACCAAAACAATTTGTACAGTTTAGGTTTTTAAAGAGCTTGCTGTTGTTTGTGTTGTTTGCTAAAATGCAAATATATTGCATGTTATTTCATCAGAAAATATACCTACTTTTGAATGGGCATAAATGGGGAAAGATGCTTTTTGACGACTGAATGGAATCCACAGTACCAGCTAAACTTTGAATCCCTGCTTATAACACGCAACAACTAACTTGAAACATCTTCACATAGTATATTCCAGCCATAAGCCCCCAGAAGCCGTGGTTTATAGTGAATTTAGAGCGGCTAAGGGGTGCTGTTAGGCACAGCACAGAGTGGAAGATTCTTACTGCTTCCTGTTACTAAAATGGCTATTCCACATACCTGGCAAGGTTTCATAAACAGCAACAGAAATGTAATAATAATGTTAAAGAAATAATGTTCTTTCACCATCATTTTAGTTCTTAAGAAAATGGCTACACACGGACCCAGTGGTGCAGTAATACAGATGTAATGAAGTCACAGGTGTGTGTTTATAGTCATTTTCAACACCCAATCATATTCAAGGACCAGAATTATCTGTTTTATAATTGAATATACAGCATTCAAACCTTAAAAAGATTAGGCAACTGCTGTTATGGGGATAATGTATAGGAAAGATTTTTGAGTTTTGGTACATTCCAGTCAGAGGACGTAGAATATAATGCAAATTACTTTAAAGTTGCTTTTCTGTCCTCATCCTTCAAGTCCAACACAGAGATTGCGCTAGACTTCTGCTTTCCTGTAAAAAAAAATACAAAGTCATATAGACAAATGCATTGCATCCCTAATAATAGAAAAAGCTTTGAGAACAGTCAAGATGAGTTATGGAGAGGCGAGAAACAAGAAGCAAGTTTTGGAAAGAAACAAGTTGTTACAATGTGATGAATTCAACAACAACAGGTCTGTTCCCAATTAAGTCAAATTCAAACATCACGTCTCACTCAGCAACAAGAAGCAAATTTGTTTTCTGCCTATTACATGCTCATGCTGTGAGATTGCTCTCCTCTGAAATGACTTCAGTAGCTATAACAAAAAAAGGAAGGCGAGAAAAGAGAGAGACCAAAATGAGGGTAGACGAGGCAGAAAGTCTATAAAGAGCATGTGTGAAAAATGAAACGTAAACAGCAAGAAAAACGACTGTATAGCTGATAAGCTCTTCTAAGACAACTGCCCTTCATGTAGACAGATGAGAGAGAGAAAAGGTGGGCTTGTACGAAACACCACCAGGGATCTTAGCACCAACAAAAAGCAATTACGACCCAGCACCGGCAAATTGGGCAAGAGCCAGATATCTGCAGCTTGCCAGAGAGGATGGGAGGAGAGGAGAAATGGGGGAGATGAGGAACGAGACCCTTGGTAACGTGAGAGGAGGAGAAGCACATGTATGAAAGAACAACAGAGACAGAGGAATGCAGGGAAAGATAATCCCACCCACACCCTGAAATTCACCAATACAATAACAGAAGTGAGCAATTATTCTGTATTATATGCTAACTTTATTATGAAACATATTTAGAATGTTATGTTCCATAATACATTTTTGAAGATGAGGGTTTTTGTTTTCTGAGTCAGCAAGTGTTGGGGCATTTGTTGTGTAGCTAAATCAGTTTCACTATTTTAAAGCTGCAATCTGTAACTTTTGCATCTCTATCGCCATCTCTGTTTAAAACATTCAAATGCAAGTAACTTGTGGAGTTTAAATTCTAAGCAACAGCAATAAGAACAAGTTACAAACGCTCCACCAAAGCTCAAATTATAAATCATTATTATAATCTTACCATTGCAAACCAGCTAAATTAAATGAAGTGTTCAAACCAACGAATAAACCAGTTGCTAAAAGCAATAAGACTAGCATTAAAAATTAACTTGTTATTGGAAAAGCTACACCACTGTGCAGATGAGCTATGCACACCTCTGAAAAACAGATATAATAGCGTTGTTAGCTACCTAAACTCATATGAAAGTTTGATTTTATTACTGTATAACGAATATAACTTAAATATAAAGCTTTGAAGAGCTTAAAGACCTGGCCCCAAAAAAGACGAGACAAAATCGCAAGGCATGTAAATGTGTGAAACATGATTTGCGAGGCAGTGTGGCAGTGATGGTTTCTTCATGGAGCCACCCACACCGCCCCCCTCACCAACGGCAGCCACCATTCTTAACCCAATAATCCACATCTTACTTCATTTACATTCGCAAACACGAGCCCAGAAAACAATCTGCATTTGCCAAATGTGTCCTTTCGAAACCGGTTTCAGCAGTGCATAAATCAAAACAAACAAAGGGCTGTGTAGCCAGCTATAAATGAAGAAGGGGATTTCAGATAGAGCCCGGGTGACTGCGCGAAGTGCAAATGCTGCATAACCCCCCTTCACACGCCTGTGCACTGGAGGAGGTGGGGGGACAGAGAGAGAAATTACAGTCGCACCATCATCACCGTGTATATTAGGTTTAAAAATAGCTTTCATTTAACCAGGATAGATGGTTGATAAAGCAGATTTTATTTCATAATGAGCTGTAGTACAGTGGGCAAAACTCAGCTGAGATAATTACACTCTGCATGGTTGGATTATTATCATTACAGTTTTAAAAGACATTACATGACCAGGCAAAACGTGTTAAGTGCCAGAGCCTCATGTATTAAGATACGTATTAAGATATGTGTGTACATGTATCATTGTTTAAAGGTAAATATGGTGTCACAAAACAGCTTATTTGTGCAAAATGGTGATTGTTGACACATTTTTATATTCTTAATATATTATAATATAATATAAAATAATATCATTGTTTTAATAATATAAATGTTTCCCCACAGTGCAAAGACATATATCTTAGGCCTGAGATACTGGACACCAGGAATGCTGTGATGTCAGAGATAGGCTGCAGCCCACTGTGACCCTGTAGAGGACAAGTGGGTTAGGCAAATGGGTGGATAATATAATATAAAATAATATAATATAGATTCCATAATTTTTTAGAATCACAATCTGAAATTTGAAAAAGTTCTTAAAATTGTGGCAACATCTTTGGAGCTACACCTACTTTGAACCTATGAATGCATCTATGAAAAGTTTTAAGCACTTATGAAAAATAGTATGAAACTGTTTTCAAAAATAATGCCCTGATTTTTTTTTACTTCTTTTTACTAAATCAAAACTCTGTGTATAACGCTCGCATGCAGTAGGGTAACTTTGCAAGTTGTTCCAAGAATCTTAGAGAGAATCTTGCTCTTGTGTCTCTTCTCAGACTGACTCAGTGATGGTGAGATCAGATCTTTGTGTGGGCCATACTGTTGTACGACTCTTGTTCATACTAAATTATTACAGTTCCTAGCAAAAATATTTGAAAATCTATATTGATGACACACTAAAGCAAAAGAATTATGTGTAAAACCATCTTATAAAACTACATTAAGTAATTATCCTGCTGAATAGTGACAAAGTAATTAATCATTATTTGTTGGCTGATTAGCAGCAATTTAAACTGTGTTGACTGCTAGCTTTCATCAGGTTTCTAATGAATTGAACCATTGTTAGCATTGCGCCATTGAATTTATAGTATACATCTGAGAATTTGGTTGTAATTAATTCAGGGCGCTGGATAAATCACACTCTGTTTGAAATGGGATTAAGTCTAAGTCAAACTCATGTGCAGTGTTTTCATTAATTTTACCAGAACAATCAATAAAACCAACCCTTATCCTCAGCCTAACAAGCTTGTAGGCAGCCTATTACCTCAAGTGTGCAACACAAGCCAACGTCCCATGTGCCATGAATGAAACACTACCACAAATACTGCTTGTATTACCGTCACGTTAGCTGACCCTGATGATTGTTAGGACTTCATGCCTCAGTAGTGTGCATCTATCCTGAGGCAATGTGGGGTCAAGGGTACAATAGCCCCTCGGAAAAAGTCTTTTTTACAGATGGTCACACTCAGTTCAGAAGACAAAAGACAGAAAGCTAAAGCTCTTTTGATGTTTTCTTAGGGCTGACCTGACCTTCTGTCCTCAAAATATTAGACGTGTCTTTGTCTTATGGGACGCAATGATCCATAAAGTAGTCATAGATGTTTAACATAACAGCTAGTTCAGGATAGTCCTCAAGCCCGTAAGCTATTCTGTCACAAGGCTTCGCAACCACTTTTAGAGAAACATCTTTATTCCATTTAAAGTTATACATTTATCACAGGTTTTCTATTCAAAAGACTTGTTAGCAGGAAAAGTTGTGCACCGGTAAGCCCAGGGCAAGTGAGAGATGAGAGAATAAGAGTTTGGTAATGTAATGTTAGGGCTCCTCTCAAAGGCCAAAAGATTTACAGCTGCATTCAGGAGAGTGTCGGTGGCCTTCTTCAGAGACTACAGAAAGTATTAAGTGCTACACTGGAGTCCAAAAGTACAAAAGCTTTTCAGTTGTATTTGTCTTGGATAATTATTGGTGTCACACATACTATAGGTTAAAGGATTTTGTTCACACCATTACCCCTAAGCATTTTTAAACTTTAGTGTGTTTACTTATGAGTGAAAATATCCCACAGACATACACTAAAGGAGAAACCTAAACCCTGTGGACCTCTAAACACCAGAATTTGGTCTCTTTTGACTTGCAACCACGCAGACCTTAAAAACTTAAAAACCTCATACAAATGCACTAAAACATTTATAATGCCTAAGCAATCATATAGAAATGTTGGCTATCACCTGCAACACCCTAATATCATGGCATGACGTTTACTATAAGTGTAAAAAATGTAAAGAAAATGTACAAATCCTGAAAAAGTCAGGCAAAATCCTTCACTCCAATTTCTTCTTCTGTGATTCCATACTGCTCATGACCCTGGGAAAATATTCTTTGCTGTCTGCATTTTTTAAAGAACAAAAACTAACTACCTGACTAAAAGACCCAAGGGAGCAGACCTTTGAACTTACGGAAGGTCAATCTTCTGAACCACAGGCTCTTTTTGTCCAGCACCAACCTCTGCTGTCTATCTGTGTCATTCATTGTCTCTCTCTCAAAAGTTATCTGGTATCTGTCAAGAGAAAAGGATTCTAATGCCAACAGTCCCTGTAAAACAGGCTTGAATGCTGCAAGGCCTTTCTGTCTGAAAGACAATGGATTTAGCAATTGAGGAATCGATCAATTAAAGGCATGATAAATGCTCTGAACACTCAGAAAGAGATGCTAGTAGTCAAGTCATTGCTTTTACTCACCTTTTTATGAACTAAAGCATTTGAGCTTTAGTGGTAATAAAATTAACAGGATGTAAATAAAGAGCTAATATTGGCCATTTCTTAGTATTTATTGACATCCTTATTATAGACTGATTAAACAATGTCTTATGTCATTTTATTTAACAAGGTGTGACATTAAAATCAAATACTACCACAGAACACAGTGTCGCTTTAATCAGCTTTTGACTGATGTCATGCTGCTGTTTGACCACAAAAATGATGTCACTGTTTAGAGAACAATGTCATTTAGATTTGGCCCACAGCTACATGCTCTTTTAACCTATAACCAGATGGCATCCACATAAAGTAACATAAGTATCATATGTACTGAGGTCATATGACAACAATTTTTTTGTTATATTTTTGTATTATATTTCAGTATTGTATTACTGTTTTAAATGTTTATTGCTACATGCTGCTGGGAAATCACAGTCTCAGGGTAAAGGTGAATTTATTAATTGAATGTCTTTTAAAGTAGATCGGGCTGCTGTGCTGGGCGTCCTCAATGCCTTATCTGAGAAAGATACACAGACCACTGGAAAGACTGCAGTGATATAAATAATGTCTATTGATTTAAGCCAAGTCTGGACACTGGAGGCACACACACACTGTGTGTGATTATATTCAGCCCCCATTATGCTTTGATAAAGCGTTATGTGCAATAAAAAACTGGCTTATTGTTTTTTACAACGTACATTGTCATGTTTAGTATTGATTAAGTAAAATTGTATTATAACAAGAGGTGTGAACATAGTATTATTGTTAAAATGCTTTCCCTTATGTTAGCTTCATTTTCAGCTCTGCATTCTCTATACTGTGTCTATTCAAGAGGCGAAAAGAAAATAAATGGGGTTAGTTCCTCCCTGCAGTGAGTGAGCATTGTGCCAAAGCCTGTAACACAAAAGAGTGTAGACAACAGAGCTCCATGCATGAACAGAGAATTACTCAAATTAATAGCATCTTCTCTCCCTGGTGTGGCGTTAAGTTTAGATCATATATATACCTGATAAGAGAAGCACGGAGTTTGCAGCCAAGCCCATACTTTCACTCCCTCCATACAAACTAAAGCCAAAGCGTGCTAATGTAACCCATGAGGTTACGTTTGCATTTTATTACTTGAATGGTATCCACAATATCTCATTTTACACTTTTGCCTGTCATTATCAAATGTAGAGAAATCCTGTTAGCTTATTGCTGGATCTTAAAGGGGTCATATGATGCGTTTTCATGTTTTTCTTTTACCCTAGTGTGTTATACATGCACAAACAGCTGCATAAGATTTGAAAGTCTCCCACAAAATAATTTAAACTAAAAGAAAAGACTGATCCATCGCTTTTCTCCCACATTCTTATGTCACAGTGTGGGAATATCTAAATAATGGTGTCCAAATGTATACAAAAAAGGCATGACTTTAGTTATCGCAGTTGTGTTGCTGCTTATGATGGACCCAAAGGTTCATAAATAAGACTAATGACTTGCTGTGGGAAGTCACTCAGCTATTGCCAGTAGCTATTGAGTTTTTCACTGATAAGCCGGTGCTGCCTACTGAGGAGTGAACGACGGACTTCCCTAACTTCACGGATGATTCACTCTCCACAGCGAATGAAGGACTTTCATAACTCCTCCAATGACTCTCCTCAGCAGGCGACTGACTTCACTCACTCACTCACTCAGACGACTTGTTCTCCATGTATAAAGGAGGCAGAAATCTGACAAACACAGACGAAGTACTTGGTCTGTTTCGCTAGGGCTTGCAAAGTTGGTTCAGATCGGCTTGGTCATCTGCATTTACTAGATCAGAACTAATTTGGTAAAACTGACATCATTGTTAAATATTTTTATAATAGCTTTGGAAGTTGAAATTTGCAACTATAGTAAGGGGCATAACATTTCCACCACATGCTTGAGATATTCGGCCAATCCTAATGCACTGTGTCAGCTGGCCAATCAGAGTATGCTGCACTTTTTGGATGGACTTTGTAGAAATTCACGTCACACTATTTTGGGGAATATGAAGTATACCTGTGTGGTAATCCTGTCTGTCATAGCACTGATGGACGCCACAATGCGTGTTTTTTAAAGGAATATGCATAAGCCACCACTTTCTGACCACATGAATATGAAATAGATTTTTGAAACATAGGGGATTATACATGATTTGATCAAGGACATGGTGTAAATAAAAATATTATGTTAAAGTCCACATTAATTGTAATTGCCTAAAGCTAGTTGATTTTCAGCTTGCATTGTATTGTTACAATGTTGGTAGTATATGCACAGTAAACAAAGATCAATCTTTCTCCCTGTTACCTACAGCAAGAAATCCGCCCACCAACAGTCGAATGAAGGAAGGGCATCATGCCAAGTGCATTATAGATGTTAAAGTTTTCCTACCTATTTGGAAAAATGGAAGGCAACAGTCTTTTCTCAGTTTTCTCAGTCCATTTTGCCAGTTGCAAGGTACCCCTTTAAAGCAATTATGCTTAGAATAGGGGTTTTGGCACTGGCGAAAGAGTTAAATCTGAGCTATATTGTGTAGGTCTTGGGTTGCAGGTGTTACGTTTCAGTGAAAATTAAATGTTCAAAGCAAATATTTTCGAACACTTGAATACCTTCGTTTTGGACACCATATTCCAACATGGCCCAAAATTGTTCCTCTCAAGAGAGCAAGTTACACCTACAGTGTTTCTGCTATAGTCATCAGGTATGGTTGTAGAGACAGTGGGACGTCAGTGAAACAGACGGGTAAATTAGACACCGGCGAGTGATAACTGCGTGAGGCCGGTCTTCACCCAGAGCCGCAATCTTCTAAAAACCTGCTTTTGGCTTTCCTGTTGCTCTGTTCATGGAGTAACTCTAACCCCTTCCAGATGCTTTCAGACAGAAAGACTTAGGCTGCGAGTTAAGGAGAGGATGAGCTCATTTTTCACTCTTGTTGGTTATAAATAAAGAACACATGCTGACCATTCGTTTGATTTTCCTCCCCCGTCTGATGACCATAAATCAGTGAGTCTGATAGTTCTCATCTACATGCAGGGATGGAACTGGACAGAATCAGATGATCTCTGCACGACTGAAATTTCACCACTCACGCTGAAGCTGGGCCGCAGATCCTCTGCAGGGAAATGAACAATTCTGTCCCGACGTTGCAGCCAGATCCGTGGAAGCCTCCAACGTTTCCTATACAGAGCAAGGCCAGAGCCATTGTAGCATTGGCTGGGAATCCATGCAGTCTGAAGCAAACATTTAAACAAAACAATGCTGATAAAGTCTGCATTGAATCTTCTGATTCATTTTGTAATTTCATTGTCTCTGTCGCTCACCTGGGGGGGCTGTGCTGTCTTGTGCTGTCTGTTTGCACTTGTGCACTTTATGTATATTAAATGATGTAAAATGCCCCTTCAAGTTTTGTGTTGTTCTGTGTAACACCGTGGTCCTGGAGAAATGTTGTTTCGTTTCACTATGTACTTAGCTATTTAGCTATATATAGCTATTTAGCTATATATTAGTATATAGCTAAAATGACAATAAACTCCACTTTGACTTTGATGACCCCATCATTGCAAAAAACATAACACCATAAGCTATAGCTTATTATATGATTTAAAGTTAAGCGCCCTCTAGCAGGCATATGTTTTCAAGCAATTTCTTGCTCATACTGACATCAGATTTTGATCTAATTGTCTTTTATTTGTCCACATGTCTATAAAACAATGTGACGTGAAACAAGTGACATGTTTTTGTCAGATATGGTGACCCATACCCGAAATGTGACCTCTGCATTTAACCCATCACTGGTGAGGAGTGAACACACACTGCAAGTCATGAACACACACCCAGAAGAGTGGGCAGTTTTTACTGCAGCACCCAGTGAGCAATTGGGGGTTAGGTGCCTTGCTCAAGGGCACTTCAGTTGCTACCTGCCGGTGCTGGAATCGAACCAGCAACCTACTGATTACAAGCCCGACTCACTAACCAGTAGACCACAACTTCCCCATAATGTGATATCAGTTCTCATCTATATGCAAAGATAGGAGCGCAACTTGATAGCTGACATCTTAAAAATAAAAATCAGTATTTGTACTAAAGTTGTGCAGCAGACCCCTGCAGGGAATCATATCTCTTCCCCTCGCTTTAGCCAGATTTAAATCTCTAACACTGCCTGTAGAGAGCCAGACCAGAGTCTTTGTAGCACTGACCGGGAACGCAAGTGGTCTGGAGCAAACATTCAAACAAAACAGTCAATGTCCGTGCTGAGATTTACACTGTATGCTTGGTTTGGAATGCCAGATTCCCATGGCTGTGGGGCTGTGATGAAGTGGATGGCCTGGGGCATGTCAACACTGGGGCTTTGACCCAATCGTGCGAGAGGGAGCAACCATGACTGAGTCCAGGAACAGCATCGGAAAAAAGTGTAATCCCAGGCTCAGGAGTAAACCTGAGATGCACCTGAGGATGCATGATGCATTTTGTTTAGGTCTTCAATTTCTGGATTGGCTAAGGTAGAATTCACTTGAATTTTCTGCTCAGTAATTTTCAGCATAGTGGTGATGTTTGCAGTGAGGCATGATATGAGTCATTTTACAGAGAGGAGCCATTTATGTCCCTCATTTACATGTGTAAAAAATGACTGGAGATAATTAGTTGATAGCATCTTTTATTGATAATTGATCATCTCTAAACACACTAACGAAAAGTTTTAAACCATAAATATTACATTTATAATATTAAAATACCTTATATTTAATTGTAAGGGACTTTTTTTAAAATGGTCAACTTTTAGGATTATTTTTAGTAGACAATTGTTACTTAAAAAGAAGATATATCAACATCCTTCGAATAAACAACTTGAACTAACATGAAAATGAGTATGTATCAAATTGTAAAACTCTGTTACCATCAACCCTGTTACTGATGACACAGATTCGATCCAAACTAAATTAAAATATTTTCACGTAGCTTAAGATGAGAAAGCAATTGACTAACATTTGATTTTTAGCAACATTTAATTTGTCTGATAAAATGTTTAAAATCTAAAAAAAATCCTTCCCATTAACCAAACTGAATAAGGCACCCGTTTCATAGAATGACAAGTGTTATTACCGAGCTGTCATGCAATCTGCAGTGTAAAGAAAGAGCAAAAAACATAGACAGAGTAAAAAGTCAATGCAAATATTATGACAAGTTGAGCTGCAAGGTGCATTTGAAGTGGAGCAACATAAAGAATGACAGCATCAGAGAAGCATGCATTAAAACTTCAATTGCACGCTCAAGAAGCATGTGTAACTTTTCTCAGGTACAAAGGACGCCCTCCAGCTGTTTGTCTTTTTACAGTGTCAGTGAAGAAGGTAAGACCGAATTTAATATTTCACTAAACCCTCACAGGTTCATCCTGTACAAACATGATTACTCATGTAATTAGAGGGATTTATGGAGAAAATGGAACTGACAGATAAACTTGTTTGTTGTGAACTAGATTTATTGCATTCTTCATAAATTAAAAGTGCAACTTTCCCTCCCATGACTGTCTATTCAGTGATGATTATGAAGGTATTGTTCATGTCAAAAGATGACAGTTTTATTGAAACAACTGAAGATTATATAAGGGCTAAACTAACTTGTAAATCAGTTGTGTGAACTTTTGTTAGAAAAATGTAGATGCATGTCAAAAATAATAAGAATGATTATAATAATAATAATAATATAAACAATAAATAATACAATTAACTAATTTTATAGGGTGCCAACAAGTATGATTACCAGCATTTTGGTGATTGTAAGATGTTTAAAAAATTATATAAAGAAATAAAGACAATAAAACTGAATTTGTGAATGATAGTTACATAAACAAGAAACAAGGTGCATAATACATCTCAAAGCAGACAGCAAAATACACGATCATTTATCAAAGCTGCATGCAGGGAGTTATTGTTCAAATTAATGCTAAGGAGGAACAATTACAACTCATTGACTAACATTGAAGTGTAAACGCATCACTTTTACATCTGGAGTGACTCCACAGAACTATCAGCTGAAGGCCCCATAACATTGTTGATTGTTAAGCTGGCAAATGAATTAAGCTCTTTTCACTGCAGGATGTTTGTTGACACTGTGATGTATACGTTTAAAGGAATGTTCTGTGTTAAGATTATATTAATTATTTTGTGCCATCCTTTGGTTAAAAAGTGTGTTGAAAAAATTGTGTTAAAAGTGTGTAGTGTTTGGTTAAAAAGTGTCCAATTGTGTTGTTTTGTATTTATATTGAACATTTAAGGGTTCTGCAGATGTTTGCAAATGTATTGTACATGTCATGAATGCAAACACTGGTTAAATTGATTGCATCACACTATGGCCCCTTACAACAAACATTTCAATATAGACAAAACTGAAGAATTAAACTGAAAGAATTAACATTGCTACAGCTTGAATCTGGATACATTGAAGCTGCTCAGAGTCAGCCACACATGGACCAATCAGCTGTGAGCTTTAGAAACAGTAAAATAAAATATAAAGAAACATTAATTATATAAAGCAGGTATTTATTTCAAAATTAAACAAAACTGTATAACAAAGGTTGTTCAGTGAACTTTTTCAGAACACCCAGTTAATTTGACACATCCTACCACTTCCACAAAAATGACATGATTAAAAACAAAACATGAGTTAAATTATTAGTCCAGAGACCAGAAACATCATGTGCTGGTGGTGATGAAATAGTCAGAATCTAAACATGTAGCAAAATAAAACTAGCAATCAATTCACATTATTGTCAGCAACATATTTTTTGACAGGTAAAAAAATAAAGTGACTGGAGTGAGTGTGCATGTCAAAAATAGAAAGAAGGCACTGACAGGTTTATTGATTATACTGGAAAAGATTTTCCACGTCCAACGCAGACACGATGAAGTAACATTTACCACCTAACAACAATGACAGGGTGGCCATCCAAAGTATGTTTTGTTTTCATTAAACTAATCTTTGAGTCATTCAGCTGAAGGCTGACGGTTGAAACGTTATTCCTGCGTTTGTTGACAGCGTGTGATTACTGTTGCCCTGGCGGTGACTCAACCATCAGAGAACTGGACTGACATGGACTTCGACAGAAAGAGACAGGCATGAAACAGGTCAGACCAACCTCTACTTTGCTGCACCTTTTGGCAGAGGACCTCTCAAACAGTCTTTCCTGATACACGTTTACACTAAACATCCTGTCACAGATTCTACGATGACTGATGATTGCCGGTGAAGAACAGACAAGTTGGAGAAAAAAAAGTAATTACAATCCGAGATGCCAAGAAATTATAATAACAGATGAACAGGCTGCATCATGTCAAGAGTGCGCTTGAAGCTTTTTTGGGGGTTTTGTGTCAACTTGTGTTGTCACACTCTTTGTATTGTCTTTTCGTTGTTTGCTACCATTTAGCCATGTACTGAAAATCCACTACATAAGCGCCTCAGGCATAATTCCGATATTCTGAGTTTAGATAACACCTTATAGAGAACAGGTCCTGCCCTATTAAAAACTAAAGCAAGTGTTTACATGAGGAGCATTTTATAGATAGCTGTAAGATGATGTAACTACACCATTATTTTGTCTCAGTTGATGTAAAATAAAAAGTAGCAATATAATCTGATTAATTTGTTTTATTGCTCTTTGCAAGCAACATATAAACCACTGATATTTTATTATATTAAATGCAGATCAATGTTGTCATGATGTCATTTATTGCAATTCCAATTTAATTTGTCCAAATCGGTGTCCAAAATTGCCTACTTTTATACTACATTATGCAAGAAAATACATGCAAGTATGCATACTTGTTATTTGTAAGTATGCATCAGATAAACATTTCTACCCATGAAGCCACAGAAGCTGCTTCATTCAAAAAGTAAATATGTTAAAATACTGGCCTGTATTGAACTGTATGTAGCTTTGAGCCGGGCAGCGCTATTCAAGTACAAGTGGTATAGGTACCAAGAAATCTATTGTGCTTGTTTAACAACACTTGCATTAGTTATTTTGTGGTTGTGGTTAGAACATCAGAGGTAAACAAACATACGGATCACATGACAATGACAACATAATGGACGTAGTGTGTCCAGAATGTATGCATATTACACCTACATTATACTATTTAGAATGTACTGTTTAAATGGTCAAAAAGTTGGTACTTTACGTAATTTAGTATGTACTGTTACACTACATGATTTCGGACACACAGAGTTACATTGCATTTATAGCTCAGGTGACTGGCCGATGAATCCTGTACAGTATGCAGAACAGAGTACCCATGAACAAAGAAGGCTGAATTAGAAAAGCGTACTTCCAAGGCGATCATTTGCCAGCCAGGCAACTGCCATTGAGATGAGTGAAAATGATAATAGAAACCATTCTGAAGATATTTCAAACCTCATCTTATCTTGGGGTGTCTATTGCATCTTCCACAGGAACACTCAAACGTCTTATTCCTCAAGCTCAGATTTAGGACCTTCTGGCCCTTCTGACTCTGTTTTGTTTCAAACGTCAGGTTGTTTGATTCATACTGTAAGCATTAGCGGAAGGCTCACAGAGATCTCTTTATTTTTCCCCGCCACAGATTTGTTTAATCAAAAAAATCTGACAAAATGAGTCTAAAAGTGAACACTCAACTCCCCTTTTCTCACACGAGGCAAATTGCCAGTCCATTCCATTTGGAATGGAGTGGTTTTTATGCAAGTGGTGTGGAGATGATCAAACACACGAGATCACAGACTCACGCATGAAGACGCTCAACCAAAAATGGCTTGGAAAATATGGAGAATTTTCAAGCACCAACCATAACCAGTGTACTCAAATGTTTAAATTAGTTCTGGTTTGTACAGAGTGGTAAATGGCATGGCTATTTGTGGTAACTGTACACCACTTCCCTTTGAAAGCCCATTCATTGCTCATGTAATCGTATTGGCTAGAGCAATTACTTATAATTGAGTACATAAAGGAATATATTTTGAGTCTTTAACTCTAGTACAGTTTGAAAGCATTGCCTACTAAGTGCCTTCATGGTTGCATTAGCTAAGGCAAGAATAACTTTTCTTGAACATAATTAAAATTTTAGCGTGTAACTTGTGCTGCGCACGTAAACAGACATGAAAAACCTAAATTGTAGCTCAGAATTTCACTTGCACCAGTAAGCAACCATTTAACAACTACCTAAAATGCCTAGCAACTGCATTTCAAGTCGTTAGCAACCACCCGCAACACCCTAGTATAATGGGAGCAAGTTTTACTCAACAAGCACCTCTGAAACAACACAGAAAATGTAAATAAAGAAAACCGATGTTTCAAAAATGATGTAAGACAGGCTTGTCCTTTGAAGCTTCACATCTAATTTGGTTCAAAGAGGAACTTTTTGAATATCTGTCCTTCTAGTTCCACCGGCTCATGTGAAGGTCAGTTACTAACAATGTTATGGCTACAATGCAAACACAAAGCAATACATCAATGGGCAGGAGCATAACAAATTCAATTTGATGTCATTAGTTGACCAAGATTAGAGCAGGAAATTATACTTTAACAAGATTAATGGGGAATTACAGGGACATCCATTAATTTCAGATAGTTCACTGATTTGGAGTGGCATTGTGAGCATTGACCTGAAATTGCAACAAAGATTCTGGCAAGATTCTATTGATCTGCAGTCTTAGCAGATACTTTCTTACTGTTTACAGTCCATGTGTTAGCATGATGCTAACAACCAGTCACAGGATGTTTATGTAAATAGTTGATAACAGTTTACTATATGGTTCTATTTCTTAACATAAGTTAATGGCCTTAGTTAACATGAACTAAGAAGTAAACGTATAATAACTCTCCATCATTTATAGTTCTTGGTTAATGTTAATTTTAAGATTTACTAATCCTTTTTTGAAATCAAAAGTATATGTTAACATTACTTGATGGACGATGAACAAACGTAAACAATAAACACTTGTAATTGCATTAATTATCAAATACTAATAAATGCTGTATAAATATATTTATATTATTAAATTAAATTGTTTATTGTATTGTTTACCCAGGTAAAAAAGTAGTATACTTTAGTGTATTATAAATATGAACGAAGTACATGAAGTATAAAACAAGTATGCTTCTACTTATTGTGCTTTATTTAAAGAGTATTTAATATGTACTTTTTAAAAGTATACTTCAAAAAATATGTAATTAAGTTCAACTTAAGAGTCCAAAAAGTAAGTATACTAATTTACCAGTAATCAAATTATTTTTTAAATGTACTTTTTGAAAGTGTACTTTGTTGTTAATGTA